>DWPA01003699.1:0-13750 GCA_018251375.1 Calpodes ethlius | reverse complement strand
TTACTTAATTGTATATTTTTTTACCTTTATTGTAGATTACGTACAGACTTAGCTATCTCAAATCATAAGAATGTTTTGATAATACATTAGATCAATACAAAAATGGCCAATTTAAAAAATAAAAAGGACGGAGTATTCAAACTTGTCACGTTATTGAAGCAAAGAACCGATATGCTGTTTGTGTTTATTAGTTGTCGAACGTGTTCACACAAGCTAAATGTTAATAAATATTTATAAATATGGTTATTTACAAAATCACGTAGCACAAACTGTAAATAAGATGAAGTGACATGCAAGTTTAATTACAAATGAGCGCAGCAAACTTAAACGAAGTGCATAATTATGTAGTGTTATGTTAGCTAGCTAATGAGTGCACTTTATATTTTAAAGAAAAGTTTCTGAAAATGTATACTTGATGAATCGACTCCTCGGCCAAAAAACATCAAGTTGCTATTTGCATAGATATGGTTATTGCGGGTTTTGAGAAAATTACATTATATTATACGGTCTCCAACAAGAAGTGAAGGAGTACAGAATAAAAGGGAAGATAATAAAGGGGTTTTCTTGTGACTACAAATTTTATATTTTCATTCACCAATCTCATTATCTCTTGTTTAATTCTACTAATATGTAATCTATGTAGCTTGTTTTCTTCACTGTATATCCCATTCCAGATACTTACCAAACATTTTAAATGCATTTGATTATTGAAACAAAGGACAGTCGTACACAACGTCAGTTACCAGACAATCTTGCTACGACCCGTGTGATACCTGCGGCATTGCACTCGTGTGAGAAAAGAACAGCACAAAAAATAGATTGCAAATCTTCTCTATCATTGGTTGCGAGACAAGGTTTTTTTATCAACAAAATAATCATTTTCTCTCATTTTGCTGAATTGTATGTCGTAGTGGATCTATCCACGGAAATAAGTGTTTTTTCATGGTATAAAGTAGCCTATGGTACTATAAAAGTAGCCTATACCCTATAGTACTCGTCGTCCTCCCAACTATTCCCAAACCAGAGTAACGTGAAAGAAGGACAAACAAACAAACATTTTTTTCAATTATAATATAAGTATGGATAGATACGTTTAAGTTTGAACTATATGGAAAACATTATCTTTGTCACCACGTACTAACCTATCTAATTTATTCTAGGTCTATCGCAATAGAAGGCCGCAGGCGTCCTCAAGGGATCTTATCGCTCACTTATAGGGGTACTCTAGAGTTAGTGTTTATCCTTAGGTTACCTGCAAACGTAGGAAATTCATGCGTTACCTACGATAAAGAGATAGCACACGGCACCATGCCGGCACAATCAGATTTTCAATTGTTTTATACATTCTGTGTGCGGTTGATAACATTTTGATATGAATTTATAATCACAGTTAGTACGCACTTAGCTAAAGTAATAATACAATTAAAAAATTAAAACATGCTATTACCAAACATTATAAGTTAAAAGAAAGTTTGAAAAAAGTTAGAATTGCTCTTAAGTGAGACATAAAAGATTAATTAGCGCGGTCCATCTGAAATTTTTCTTGTAGGTATATTGAAGGACCTTTTTTTTTCTTTTTGTTTATATAAAAATAAAATAAAACATGTAAGTCCACACTTGCGACATCGATGCGACAAAAGACGCAAGTGTTAATAGTGTCGAATTTCACTTCGATGTCGGAGCATTATCTTGAATACAAGCGACACAGTGGCTACCTGATTGCCCGTAAAACACCATTAACCGACTACGAAAATGTCTCAACATACGTTTATTATTTATTCATAATACTCATCATCATCATCACATCTGTCATTACAGGTGAAACCCAATGTGGCAGTGCGGCTTCAATGACAAACAAACCCATTTTTTCTAAATGATATTACAGCTCCACAGACGTTTCGTCCGTGCCTTCTTTTGCGTGTACTTTTCTTAACATAAGCTCCGCGTTATTTTCACTGCCGCTGTCCTTTTTGGTTGTCTTCCCTGCGGACAAGTTATCGCAGTTTGTTGAGGTTACTTACAACATAAAAAAAACTTATTATAACCTACAACTCATATTTCATAACATAACTAACACAATATCACTTGCGAACTCACTCAAGCGACACGAAAAAATGTCAAGCCTTACTGATCCCGGTTAATTGTATTAATTGCTCTGGTCAGCGGTGGTTTCACCAGGATATAGGTTGTGTTTGGTACTGCAAGTAGTGGCCAGATAATTTAAATTACCCGGATAACTACAAGATAATTTAAAATACCTGGATAGCTACTAATGCTTACCTGTATAAATTCTAGTCTATAGGAGCCCTTAGTTTGCTAGACGGGTTGTAATTCTAGCGTGTGGAAGCCCTTAGTTACCTAGCGGGATGTCGCGCAGTTTGACCGCAACATGTCGCACGTGTAAAAAGAAACAAAGGATGCAAGTTTCTAGCTAATATTATTTGCGGAATGTAGGAAAAATACAAGAAACATGAAGTATTACTTTGATATTAAATTAGTTTATCAACATAAATATTAGTTAACAGCAGTATCCAATAATTACTTTTGCGGTAACTAAACCATGAAAAAACTGCACTCAAGATAGATTTTGTTTATCTACCGATTTATAGAAACCGCTATCTAGCTTGCAGTTAGGTAAAATATTTGCGGAGTTTTGCGTGGATGGATAAAAAATAAATTAAAACATACCGTTTTGTATACAACTAAGTTAAGGTTTCTGGCAGCGGCCACGTTTGATGGAACTTGTAACTTTCGAGTTTTAAACTGACCTTTCAAAAGGAAAAAAATGCATTCATAGAAATATTTGACATGTTTTGAAGATGTATATTTCATTTAAATGAAAGGAAGTGTTTAACAACAAAGCGTTAGCTGGCAACCATTGATAGAACGAAGTTGACAACCTTTATATTGCTGATTCTTTTCTTGATACTGATCTCTGTATGCGCGCGGACGGAGCCACAGACAAAATTTAGTATTACTATAACTTTCCTCTGGACTATATATAGGTAACTATTTATGTACAAGAAGTAAATTACTTATTTTAAGTAGGCATCTATTTTTCGTCTGTGTCGTGCCAATTATAAATTAAAGATTTCATTGGCAAGCAAAATGCTGTATAGTTTGTTGGCAATAAAACGTGTTCTTGTAAAAAATAGCTTTTATAATACTCTCGACTAGTACTTTACCAGTTCTTTTAATGCTCTTAGTAATGCCTACCTACTGAAAGACTTACTAGCAATACAAATGTTTTCATTATTAACTGAGGAGATATTGTAATTTTAAAAATAATACGTTTAATTTTATAATGGAAAAATATTAACGTCACTCCTTTCTGTGCGACCAATTCAGCTTATCAAATTGCATGCTGTCATGGCGATGAATCATTTAGGTACTTACGTTATTTATATCTTTACAATAGTTGCACGCCATAAACGTAGATTGTTCGACTATTAACTAGTCAATAAAAACTAGATATTAATTAATTAAATACATACTTACTCACGTGTAATTGCCGAGTTTAAATACGTGCTCAAAATCTTTATTTACACGTTGTTACGTCAAAAAAAGTAGTGTTCTTTGCCCTCTGCGTAACGGATCGCATGGGAGGCAAACAAATGTCGAATCTACATCAGTTGCATGATACGCGTTCGGTGCGGTGACGCATGTCATTGTGCGGTCGTAACACGAAAGTTAAATCGACGCCACACAGTTACGTATCCTATAAAGTGATAGTGAAATAATAATACAGAAGTTTATTTTGTTATGATCACGCTGGAAATTGAGTGAACAAATTATTACGACCCATTTACCTTGTTATGATTGAGCAAGTATTTTGAGATAAAAAAATCCTTGGGACTCGCGAGCCGGACAGAATCGAACATAAACAACAACAATTTTTTCATCCGACCTGGAAGATAACTCGCTCATTGTTTAGGTATTGAGTGTGTGACGTCGCTCCGAGATGACCCCGGGTGAAGTAGAAGTAATATTACAACATGCGAGCCGACCCGAGGCCAGTCTAGATTAAATATTTCGAGCTATGAACGTATTGCTCGCCGGCGTATTCATTGCGTTCGCAGCCGCTCATCCGTATGAGCCCAGTTGGTCCTTAATGGACGACTTCAATGATATCCGATACTTCCTCAACGCGCAAACGGAAAATATGAAGTCTTTTTTAGATGAACAGAAGAGTCGAATGGAAAAAGCCATCAACAGCAGCTACGAAGAAGCGGTGAAAATGAAGGACGCCGTCAACAGCTACTTCGACAGCCAGCAGAAGAAGATTTCTGCAGACGTCAGCAGCTACGTCGATAAAGTTAAGGAGAGTGGGAGGAAAGTGACCGACTCGTGGTCTTTTGTACCGGGCGACGATGCAGGGTCACGAATGAGCAATCCGGAAAGTAGTCTCTCCGTTCCGGGTATAATAACACGTAATGGTTATCGATGTGAGACCCACACGGTTAATTCTGAGGGTTACTTACTTAACGTTCATAGGATACCACATTCCAAAGACGGTACCATTCCCTCTAAGACTGTCCTTCTTCAGCACGGCCTCTTCGCTAGTTCTGCTGATTGGATACTGAACGGCCCTGAGAAAGCGCTAGCGTACGTTTTATCGAATGCCGGCTACGACGTGTGGATGTCTAATGTGAGAGGGAATCAGTATTCAAGAGAGCATGCCATATTGAAAACGAACTCTAAAGCATATTGGAATTTCTCTTGGCACGAAGCGGCACAATACGACCTTCCTGCGGTTATCGATCACATAATAAAAGTGAAAGGTGAAGGAACCAAGATCACCTACATAGGGCACTCGATGGGAACCACCATCCTCTTTGCGATGTTGACCCTCAGACCGGAGTATAACAATATTTTGGCTGCCGGAATCGCACTCGCACCGGTGGCGTTCTTCACGGACTTCAAATCTCCGATGAAGAACTTGGCGTCTCTAGCGAGCAACGTCGCTTACATGGAAATGTTGTACGGCTCCCATGAGTTCATCCCAAAGAATTCAGCTCTGGGAAAAATATCCAACGGGTGTGACGTCGAAAATATTGACACATTCGTTTGCAAGAATGTCGTTTTCTACATCTGCGGGTACAATGAGAAGCAGTTTAATGAAAAGGTGTTACCGGTGTTCTTGTCAAATTTAGGGACCGGTACGTCGTGGAAGACGGTGGTTCACTTCGCGCAAGAAGTGGCATCAGATGGGAAGTTCAAACAGTTCGATTACGGGACGCATAACCAGAAGATGTACGGTTCCGATACACCTCCTGAGTACGATTTAAGCAAAGTGACACTGCCCTTGACTCTGATTTGGGCGAACAATGACTTGCTGTCTAGTGAAAAAGATGTAAAATTGCTTAGTGAAAAGTTGGGCACTAAACCGGACACTTATTTAGTTCCCGATCCAGAATTTAATCATATTGATTATCTGTGGGCAGTCGATGCGGATACGCTACTAAATCCAAAGATTCTAGATGTATTAGACAAAGTGTATAGCAAGCCAGCGCCTTCCATGTTTCCTTTTAATTTTAATTTCGTCAAGTAATTGTATAAAATATAAGAAAAGATTTACAGTATTTACTTATTTATCATTATAATTTGTACATAGTTAAATTTAATTATAAAATTACTTATATAATACGTCAAGAAATTAAATATTTGTAATGTTTCTATGTATTATTTATTGCCTATTATTATTTCGGTTGGCGTCATGGTTTTATTTACGTTTTTGTCTTTTAATGTAGCAACGTGTATCAGATATCGTTAGTTTCAATTTGAATATAGATATATCTGTGTTGATGTACAATTATATGGGCAAAGAAAAGTGTTAAATGTGTCCTCTTAAAAATGTTGTGTTTATTCAGCTTTGCCAAACCTCATGACGTTAATTACATACGCTGCTAACACAGAAGTTGTTTCAATTGGCATTAATAAATTATATTATGTTATTTACATATTTACTATATTAAGCAAAATTTCAGTCTAATAATATAATATGAAGCATTTAATTGCTATAATTGTATACATTATTAGTAGTAATAGTCTAAATCAATTATTAATGCTTGAAAAATCATATTAAAAGTTTTGATTTTCGTATTTTTCGTTAAGTTACGTTAATTTGTTTGTAATATAAAGAGTTCTATTTTTCTTTGGAGATGAAACCAACCTCCTTATACAAGGTGCACACTATTGCTTATATAGGAGCTTGAGTGAAAATGAAGTTCACAGGATGATATTATTTACAGTATAGAATGGAATAATTTTTTATCAAAAACTAAATTTGTAACCTAAAACCAAACAAGTCGTGTGTGCGCCTGCGCATTATAACCGTATTTCTTAAATATTATTTCTGTTATCGGTATTCCTACCCGTATGCCTAAAGTATATACGATAAATGAAATATTTATGTTATTAACGAATATTGAAGTTTTATAACGAAGATTTATATTTTACAGCTTAAAGATGTCTCAATATCCGAGACTAATCTATCTGGTTTTTACAAAATTATCCATTAAGTTAAGAATTTTGCATGTTGTTTTAATAAATGAATAAAATAAATAATCTATACATTAATAGCCAAAGAGAAACAGTAACTACCCTGTTGTTCTTAGATATTCTGTCTGTCCAACGATTTAGATTTTGTTTTTTCTAGAACCAATGATCACGCGGGAATCAGTGGTCAGGGGTAGGAGCCCTGTTTGGTTCGCCTGAAGTATCACCTCCTCATTTATTTCTGCCGTGTAATAATTGCCTCGTAACAATTGTATTCCGGTCTAAACAGTGCTGCAGGTTACCAGTTGCCTAGTGCAACCTAGTACAAGAAGCTTTGTTCTCAGAGCAACGTAACCGTGACCAATTTTCAATAGGACTAACATACATAAACAGTCGTAACGTCCGCAGTCCTCTTATCAACGAATATGGGTTCTGTGTAAAGGATAGTGAGTTAGTGACTGAGAGTGACTATAGGTTTACCGAAGGCAAGCGAGGTCGGCTAATATTTAAACGTTTATATTCACCTTCGATACCCTCACATCAGGAATCCCTGTGTCGAGAGCGGCATACACAACAGAAATTACATATCATCAACCGTCACAACCCAGAAACAAAGATTTACTCGTATGTGTTTCATAAATGTATACCACAACCTGGGATGTCCGGGAATGTGAGCTTAACCCTCTTAGTACCGGCGAAAAAAAACGTACCTAAGAGAAGAATACCGGGCCGAATCGGTGAATTTGCAGAGGTTTGCGAAAATATTCGTAAAGACGAAAGTAGAAGTGATATTTACAAAATATAAAAAGCAGCATATCCGGAAATGAAGAGAGGAGACGATACGAATTGTGTTTCATTATTTGTTGAAAATCATAACGATATATCGTCGTTCGGTACTAAAAGGGTTAAGTAAAGTAAAGGGATAGTATAATAGGATAAATAATAGGTAAAGAATAGGTAAAGAAAAAGACAAATTAATTAATTATTTAAAATTACCATTTTATAATTATTAATCTACAAACAGCCACATACCTCAAACGATTAGTCAACGTTAGTAAAAATAAATAATTGCATTTAATTATACATTCCACAGCCAACATAGCGTAGGTATATCAATCGATATTAATTATTAGTCTATTCTAACGTAGACTAGTTGTTAGTAACATGGTTTATAAATAGAATAGACTGTATCGCGTGGAATGGATGGCTCGTGTTAATCCCGCGGGATATCAGCAGCAAATTAGTATAGAAAATCTATTAAGAGGTTAGTATTTACCAAAATAATGTTTTGGCTGTTATTTGTAGTTATTGTTGTGAAGAAATATGGTTTAATTTAAAGAAATTATAAACATACATTAATAGGATTATCCGGACATCGATCTAGCTGGCCATTTGAACGTTTTTGTGGCCCGGAGGAGGAGACCAGCAGTTGGTATGTATCGAGACATAACTCGAGAAAAGGCAAAACGTGTAGATCAACAATATTAATTACGAGATAATTTAGAGTTATAATAAAATGAAGTGATGTATGTCCTAATATAAGAATTAATCCAATAATTGTATCTCGACTGTTAAGTACGGACATAAAGTATATAATAAATATATTAAACAATTAAAGTGTTTTGGTTTCCTAAACACATCGAGAAAGAGTAGTGTTATATTACTATGGGAGGAAACCTGAAAGAATAGGGTTTGAATCTAAATATGAAGCGCCTGATAGAAATGAAAATCAATCTTCACCGCCCGCGTCCGTCGATAGTTTAAGTCATACATTTGTTGCTTGTAAAGTATTTGCTATTACGTACCATATTCATTAATTTTAGTAGTTAATGTAACCAAACCTGTGAATACACGCAGATAATTAGATTTAGTGAATATAATGACCATAATACGGTGCCTTGAATTGCTAACATTAATAATTTTATAACTGTTTTTAAATAGGTAGTTTATCTTAGCTTAAAATTAGAAATATAAAATAAATATTGTGTTAGTTTTTGTAATATTACTTTACTTATGATTATACTAGATGTTACCTACGGGTTCGCCTGCGTGGTAGAAGAACAGCAGCATAAGGTTGTTGATCGAGGTAATTTTTTGATTAATTTGGCTGAAATATATATTATGATGGATCTTTCGTAGTAACGAGATGTTTTTTTACACAAGAAATCATAACATAACGACGCTCTGAAAAAAGGACAAACAAACACCGCAAGTTGTAATGTGATATTGTTGTAAATATGGTCTTTCACCCATAAAATAAGCTTCATTATTCTTCACTGTATTGTCATTCACCATCAGGGAGTTGTAGTGAAGCGTACAAGTAAAGATTATGTTTTTAGTTACGTATAAAATTGCGTTACGAAAGCCGATAATCGATCTGAAACTTGGCAGAACAAGGCACTGCTGCAGTATCTAGCTAGAGAAAGTCATGAAATGCATACAAAGATTGCTCTCGAGGCCGGTAGCGGAGGTATGCGGAACTATTTTATTCCACTATTTTGTACAAACGAATAATATATTGAGATCGAGTAAAGACAATGTAGTTTGGTAAATAAGTCATTAATCTAGTTCTGTGTAATGTGACAGTTTGAAATCTTCGTTAGGCTCTTAAACAAGCTAGTAATTACTACAAAGTGGGATGTGAATTCTTGTAAATCTACGGATAAATTACAAGGTAATTTGAAAACTTTCTTTAGGTAGAAGACCAGTTACTATTTAAAATGCGGTAATGTTATGATTAATTATTTACATGATATAGTTAAATACATAAAGGGATGTATTATTTCTCGATCTGAATAATTTATCCTAAAGGAAATAGATTAGTCGCTATTGGAGACGAATTAAAATGTCGGTCGCGAGTTCGGTTAACTTTGGTTCCAACTTGTAGTCGTCCGAGCTGATCACTTTGTTCCTGAAACTTAGTTCAAATCTTCTTTCAAGAAAAAAATAACTAGAATTGGAATTACCCAGAACTGATATCGAAAAAGAAAGTTTGAATGAACGAGAGGTTTAATTAAATTTTTTACCTAAATGGCTTAGTCAATGAGCAAGTTCGAAAAATATGGGCACCGTGAATGACTTTCTACGATTTGGACTTACTAAAAGAAGCCAACTAGAGGAAATTAGAAATCGAGTTATAAGGATTTTTCTGTCGATATATGTCGTTTACTAGTCTAGATTCTCGGACTGTATAAAGCGTTAAACTCGCGATGATCCGCACTGTATCGCAATGGAGAGCGGTGTACCTCGCGGTCGGCCGCGCTTGCAACATCTCCGCGCGCTGCACCGGCTTTTGTCTTGTTAAATAATCAGTAACAGTCTATAATACGCCTTAACAGTAGCAGCCTGAAGGAGCAATCTTCAGGTTTATCACTTTTGAAAAAGCCATATGACGTTGGCGCGCCATTTAACGACTGACATATAATTTTTTACGCGAAAAAAGCTGGTGTAGAATTCCTTACCACACACCGTGAGTTACCGGTATTTGGTACTCATTCATGTTTTTTCATATTACAAAATATACAGTAGTAGTTTCGATCGTTTCCAATTCAAATAGTGTTCGCTAATTAGTTTTCAAAGGTCGTTAGAAACGGATGCGTTCATTATTTTAGTGTATTAGATAAACAATGTTCAAGATCACCGCAATCCCTTGGCATACTAACCTATTATTATTAATTAGAGATACCACGTCTTGACAAAGGGAACTTAGAGCATCGTAGACCAAAAAGTACTATGAAATAAGCCTTAGGTATTTAAAATATTAACTTCTTTACTAAATATACTTGCTTAATTTCTTCTTTCTTAATTCCTTCCTTCCCTGGATACTTTTCATTTTGTAACGTTTCCAACTCTTGTATGCTTGTATTCAATTACTTACCTTTTCTCCTTCTGCTTCAATCCCATGAATTGTTTGGAAGAAATCACTCTAAAACGATAACTCACTCATTAAAGAAGAATTCTGGTCGTGGCGTTGTGATCCAGCAATTTTGACGTCGGTTACTGGTGGCCGTGCGATACAAGACACTTTAAATTAGTGTAAAATAATTTGTATCTATAATAAAGGATATTTGAATATAATATCGGAAATCGATAAACTCAGAAGCTATTTGCCGATCATTATGAATTTGGTATGTATACATGTTTTTTTACACGGAGAAAGTTTATATGCTATGCTCATTCATGTAACTCATCACCAGATGGCGCTGTAAAGAGTCGACTTACGCCCCATTCAACCGATTATTATAAAAATTGGTATGACCATGTATTCTTTTTCGAATAAGGCGAATATGCTATGCCCATTGATGTATCTTGTCACTAGGCAGAGCTTAGAGGTTTACACTTCCAATAGACAATATTTATTTTTTCCTAGAGATGCGGGCTTGGTTCGCTTGTGTAGTTATAATTATAGTGGGTTCGTACAAAAACACTATTTTATTTGTAGAGAGAATTGTAAGATTTTATAATGTAGTATTTTATTTTTACTGTGTATCAGTCTATGATATTGTTTTATTATTTGTTAGGGCTGTATTTCGTGTTGATATAATTATAAACTACGACGAGATGTATAATTGAATGTTTTATATTTTTGCACTGTAATATATTTTAATACGTATACTTATTATGATAGTGACATTAATCAAACTTTATTTTTTAAATAATAAATATTTACAAAAACATGTTTGTTGATGAATCATAAAAAATAAGAAATTATCTCCTTAAGGCCGAGGTATTTCGCCTGAGGGTCATCACTCCGGTGATTTAACAGTATAAGTTTCATTATACAAAGTTAATTCTCAAAACAAGGGTTTTACAAGTATCATATTTTGTTTTACGATTACTGTGGTACTATATTATGCTAAATTCACAAAGTCGTGCCTTCGTCAAGTTCGGTAGGATTACGCGAGAGGGAGCCATCATTGCTAAGTCAAACAAGAACATTTCATTTTGTACACGCTCCTCCGTTTGTTGCTGGAAGCGTTTTGGGAGGGAATTTGTGTAATTCTCCGCAGAAGAATAAGATTCTCTTTATAATTGCTATTTTGTTTTGTACAATTATTTTTCGCTCGCAATGTAATTTAAGTGCAATATTTTTGTTGAAGTATGCACTGGATGCTGCCCACGACTTCGCACGCGTGTGAGAAAACAACAGCAATAAAAAGGTTGCTAGGCAACTCTTTGTGGCAGACACTTACTTGAATTTGGTTGAAATATACATCATAATGGATCTTTCCACACAATTGAGATGTTTAGTCGCAGTAAAAAGTAGCCTATAGTACAATATTAATATAGATGAAATTATGAATCACCTGATTATCATTAAATTGTTAAGAAGTAGTGTGTGTGTTGTGTGATCAACTAATACACAATATCGACGATGATGACGCAATTTATTATTGTATTTAATGTTTAGGGTAATTGCACTTCAATGTTGTTTAAAATACGGTATCATTCAAATAATAATGCAGCGATTCTGTGCGCATCTTTGTTTATATTCACTTGAGGGAAATATTTCATTTTGATTCAAAATGAAAATTTGATGAAAAGGACTTACTATGCAAAATTTCAGCTTGATTGGATATCAAGAAGTAGTTCAAATAACGATGACGAAATTCCGCCCAAATATGTTTTATTTTATTTATTTGGTTCACCAACAGTTGTTACATTATTGCGTATGTATTAACACGAATACCGTTATAAACATTGTTAAATTTACATCCAATTATAGATAAACACAGCATGTTAGTAAATATGGGTTAATTTGGAATTAATTCTAGTAGGTTCTTCGCAGTCTTTAAGCTTAAGTGAAAATACATTTGTAGGTTTAGAAGTAAACAAGTTGTTTGCTTAATCTAGCGATCGGAGAGTTCTTGCCTAATTCAGTTTTACGCAGAGGTGGAATAAGAAATGAAGTCGAGTCGTATATCTACATACATATATATAAACAGACAGAGTGAGTTAAATAAAAGTAGGTAAAAAAATGTCGTCTGTCGTGATTATCACATTCAAACTGTTGCGGCTCATAGCTGACAAAATCATTACAACTTTGTAAGTATTTAACGACGAGAACAATATCGGAATACATCAACAGCAACGAACATCCACGAGCCAGAATGAATTTAGATTGAAGTTTATCGAGTTTAAACCCTCCCAGGCGCTAGGCGGCCGGAGTAATCCTCGGTTATTAAAACCTTAATTGTCTGTTGATTATAATCTAATGATATTGTCTGTGCAGTAAATAATAATCGAATCATCGTAGCTTTTCCTATCGTATTGCTACTCTCGTGTTTTCTCTCACAATACTCTCTCTCTTCTCTCATAGGGGTATTGGGCATAGTCCTCCACGCTGGCACGTGTACACATAGACTTCATCAAATTTAAACCTTATGGAACATTGACGAGCAGGAGTGGAGCTTTTCTGTTACATTTGGACTAATACCTTATTATCTTTAGATTTTCTGGGCGAGCTAAGAGGATAATTGGTAACCGCCGACTAACGGAATGGCGGCAAAGAGTCGAATTTTATAACAATCTAAATTCAACCTAAAGTGCTTCCATATACGAGAGTAATCTGAAAAACTAATGCATATATTCACAAACGTCTAGAAGAGCGATTGTCTCTATCGGCGATGAACTTAAATTTATCGAAATTCTCTTCGTCCAGCAAAGAGGCAGATGTGCTTGCCGCTCGGTATACAATATTTATAGTATATGCCTATAATTATGCGGGAGCAACAATTAAATTTAATCATTTTAAATTCGATAATTAATTGTCACATAAATTAATTACGTCGCAATTTAGAGAATGTCGGCTAAATGAGTATTAAATTTTACCGTAATAATGATCTAAACGTAAACAATAGTAATTATTGTATACATAATATTACGCATTTATTACTTATTACGCTATGTTGATTAATGTTGTATATTACTACCTTTTTATGGGATAAGGACAGTGAACCAGCTTGCAGTGCCACCATGCCCTGCCGCTCATAAAGACCTAGAGAAACTTCGAATAGGATTGTAGGAGGGACTGAAGGTAGTTACTAAGTCCTTTTAGTGTTAGGTGTTAGTAAGGATATCACTTTGTTATTATTCGTTAGTAAGAGAACTGTGGACTATAAGACTGTTAGTGTAGCTTAGTCCTGTTAGTAAGTGGTAGTAATTTGTCACAGTTTAAGTTGGTCACAGATGTCTTGCTACCATTGAGGACATATAATTATCTTTTTGTAAATGTAACTAGTTCTAGTCCAAC
>DWPA01003698.1:0-13750 GCA_018251375.1 Calpodes ethlius | reverse complement strand
TATAAAATCTCTCAGTGTCCCGAATGGTGACTCAAAAATAAATTATTTTTAATATTAATATGTCGGAATCAGAATTAAATGATCACTTGCTTCCATGAAAATAAACATTATCAGGTTTTACGCTTAATACCTTCCCATATCATTAACAAAGTTATATGAAGTCTGCAAATCTGATTTCGACTCATTGTCAATTAGTCTAAGCCGAGTAGTGAAGGAGTAGGAGGAGCCTGGGCTGCGGTGATAACAAGGATTTCGTAATGGTTTTAATATTTTTTTACTAGTATAGTATTTTTTTTATTATTATGAATATCTTCGCTGCCGTTGCTCGTTCTGGTAAGCCTGAAGCAGCTTCCATGCACCCTCTCTTCTGCCGATTTTCCTGTATCTTAAGTCCATGTGCCGCTAGATGATGAGAGTGTATCCTGTTGCTACTGACTAGACAAAGATAGCTATTATCTCCTTAGTAAAATTTAACCACATATTTATTTATGAATTTTGGATACTCAAATATACTAAGATCACCTGTATTGTAGATCACATGAATAATACAGCATCAGAAACATGCACGATTCGAAAACATAAATGTCACATTACTATCTGGTCACCGGGAATCGAACCTGAGACACAGCACTTCTTAATCACAATTAGTACTGAAGAGCCTTTTAAGAAATAGATTGACTCGCTATATACAGCCGACAATACATTAGTGAAGTTTTTATTGTTATAACGGTCCATGAGTGGCGTGACAATTCGGTGGTTTCCCAGTTCATTCAAAATAATGAGTGTACAGTGTGTAACAGTGTACCATAACACCACATTGGAATTAGCGATCAACTGAAATGTCAATAGTTTTTCTCTCATATAACCTAATTATGTTATCTATCGACAATAGTAGCTAAGTATCTCTTACGTTCATAATAATGATGTTTATACATAAACAAGTAGGAATCCATCACCGCACGCACACAGCAACATTTCTCATGCTAACGTGAAGATTTGCAAGTGTGTGAATAACATTGAAAATGGTTTTGAGTTTTATTTGTGATTTTCGGTTTGATATACCTGTTAAGATAAAGTTAGGAAGTATATCATTCACTACTAGGAAACGGTTTTAAATACCGCTACTAACTGGCTCATTGAAATATTTAATTTAAGTTGTTGAGTATGATCAACACTCATCGCTGTGCTATGACTCCTAGGCGCCAGCTCCTTTGTCATAAAGAAGCAATATTAGGCTTGTGGTTCGTATGTTGTTATGTGCGTTTGATACAATACTATTATATTATAACGTAATTACAAGTTAATTATCACTTGCTTGGGTGAAGGTAAACATCGTAAGAAAACCTGCGCACCTGAGAGTTCTCCATACTATTCTCAAAGGTATGTGAAGTCTAACAATCGCGTACTCATCATGTTGTGAAAGGAGACCCGAGACCAACAGTGAGTCATGCGATGAGTTAAATAAAAAATAATTTAGTATGTGTAATTTAGTATATACATTCTTCATAATGCCAAACTGAGATTCTTCCTAACCATAATTATAATCAAACACGTAAGCGAGCACTTACGAACAAACTGCGACCGCGTTTAATATTCATAACCAACTACTAAGTTGAGCATTTCTCAAGGCTTAATTTCCATGAAAATCCTTCCACATAATCGATAATTCAAACGATGTACGGCCAAAGTTAAACAACGTTACCACGATGTAATATCAACTTTAACACTCCTTTTTAAAATTTAAATTTCAATGATAATTTCCGAGGTAAATATTGATTTATACTCGTAGGAAGTCTTTGTATTATTCAGTGATGCTACTGTGAACTACTGGTTGTTTTAAGATTCGAAGTAAATATTCCTGGTGGTGGATGAATATGACATGTGTTCAAACATATCACTTAACAATCGTACAATCAGTTTGTTATGACGATCTCGTAGCCTAATTTATAATTACTCTGCACACGATACGAGAGAAACCGGGTTCAGTTCATCGTCGAGGCTTATGTATTTCTAAAAATAACTCTTTATTTCATCCTTCGTTTAATGGTAATAGATACATAATCATTATAGTAATTATGGTCTATAAGTTAATTGAGAACCTATAGTTACTTGAACTAAGTGAAAAATCTTAAACATAAGTACTTAGGTGCCACTACAATCTACTTTTTAAGTGTGTTACATGATTATTTGTTGATGTGATATGAAATTTGTACTGTTTGTGCCGACTACTACAGAGGCTCGGGAAATCCTAGTGCGAAAGAGTTAACATTTATGTTAAAAAAACACTTCAGTATGCGTTTTTTTACTTAATATTTCCTACAGCAGTTAATTTCTGTTTTAACCATTTATATTCTTTAATGAAGCTTCCAAATTAAAACTACATAATACTTTCCAAGAAGACCAAAGAGTTGTAGTGTAAGTAATTTTTAGTCTATATATATGTATTTTTTTTAATTAATAAACAGTATAGAAACAGTCTTAAAGCCTTTCACTCGCCTCTAATACGTTATTAGAGTGTCATATGTTCCCATTGTTTTGTGATAGTTCTTTTAATTAAATTTATGACCCAATTGTCAGTGATCGGTAAGATTTTTGAACTTTGACCTTGATCGATACTAATGCGGGATGAAATAAGGCCGAAGTGTCCTTAATTACAAAAATTTACGTGTACCAACCACGGAATTACCTGCAGTATAAGGTATTTCTAAATATATTAATACTAGTACACTAAAGTATATAAAATCTATTTTCCTAATGGGGTAGGATAACAATTCATTGGGCTTCCTCCCTGTTAATAACTTTCTATTGTTCTACCTGTTTCTGTTGACATTAGTATACTTTATAGAGATATATGATCGACCAAAAATATTATCAAATAGACGTATTGCACTTGTTTGTAGGTAAGAGGTAAGAAAAAAGACGTAAATTTTCACCAATGGCATTATATTGACATAAAAGTACGCATCAAAACCTGGCATATCGCCGTCATAAAAAGGAATGTATAAACGTATAAAAATCTCCAACAAATGAAACAAACAACAAAATCAAACACAAATGAACTAATTTATAAATTACAAATAAAAAATTATGCTAAACGATCTTAGAAAAATAGAAAAAAATGACTCAATAAACTGGCCTTATCTAAAAATAAATACTTATAGAATTTCTCTTCAAGCAATCTAATATTATACAAGTTTTAAATATATTTGTACATTTCAATTTTGAGCTTCACTGTTGACTGGCCTTTAATCCCATTAATTAACACTAAAACATACACTGGTAATACATAAACACTGGCATGGTTAGCACTGGCACAAAATGGTCCAACCATTTCCTTACAGAAAATGGCCAAAGAGATGCATGACGCTATCTTTCTCTTAAATAAATCTTAAAAAAATATTAGTTACGTACATTGAACCGTGTACAGAAATTTTATAATAACATGATTCTAAATCATGGAATATCCAAAAGATATTAATTCCATTACTCAATTAGATACAGAAAAAGCTTTTGTACTTATGTAGTATAATTTGTATCTGTACATTTATGGCAACTCGATTGGCTTAAGCACTTTTCTCTAAAGACTAATAAAACGTTTACTGGGTCAATTTCAATTCATTTTTCATTCATCCTTGTAAACATAAGTGCTATTATGTTGTAATTCATTAGGACCCTGATTGTTATATAATTATAAATGAATTTGAAGTCTCATTTTCTTTATATTTCAGAGCGAGGGATCAAGCCTCTTCGTTAATATAAAGACCTAAAACATTTAATTCATCTGTTGACCGTGCAACTTTTTATACCAACAATATATTACATTTTTATAATGTGTTTCAATTTGATAAATAAATCTTTACGACCTACTTCCTTCGATTGAGTTTTAACTTCAAACGATCACAATTGTATTGGTTTCAACTTTTTTTAACTTTCTAGTTATTTTTTAATGAAATATAGAATCAGTTTTATCTAACGTCCAAATAAAATTATGGCTCTTTAGTAATATTTTATTACAAGCAGTAATTTAATTATACAAAACTTTAAAAAAAAAAAAAAAATAATTTTTCAAAAAAATAATAATAAAGCGTCATATTAGTTACAGTCCATATAATAGCAGAGAATTATCTTATTTCAAATTTAATTTAATTTTATATTTTAAGTTCAAACAAAACCCTCATATTAATCCTGAACATTTTTCATTATTTCTAGATGACATTACTGCTTACATAATTGCAGAATAAAAGCCACAGACGCTTATGAAATAGCGACATTTAAGATAACGACTTTCGGATGCTCGTTGATTTTGATGAGAGAAAAATAAGCATCATCTTCTCGTTTTTAAAGATATAAACACAATTATATATCACTTGCCTTTTCGCATTTTCACTTAATAACTACTCACTATCTACAAAGTAACTATAATATTATGGTAGCAAGAATAGGTAATCTAGAAGGAAGGAATGTACAATTACTTAAATACTGTATGGCAGAGTATTTTAAAATAGAGTTTTCAAATTTCTTTATCTAACTAGGAATAATTACCAAAATATTTACACATAAATAAAAAACCAAAATGTGGCTATATTGACTGATTCACTCGTATCGTTAATACTAAGTAATTCAACCAGTCATAGGCACTTCTTCCGTCCTTTTTGGTACCAGACTCAAATCGAGCGGATTCTTCATAATATCTTTACCGTTCGCATCACTCAAGTCGATACTTAGTTCTGGCTCTGAGTCACTAACTTCGTCATTTTTGGGACTTCTAAATAGCACTGCAGTAGATTTTATCGATAGATCTATAGGCTGATCTTGTTCTATAGCAACCCCGGCCACAGCTGGAGAGTGTAAAAGTAAATCCCCTCCATGACGATTTTGCCAAGTCATAGCAGTTGGAACTGGTCTCATAGTTTGTATTGGGGTTGGTATATATGGACCACTTCGAGGTGAAAAGCTGGGAGAAGCAGATACACCAAACGGAGAAGATGGAAGGGTTGGCGCTTTTTTCCTTCTGACATCTTTATTTTGATTCCTAATAGCTTGCAATCGAATATCTTTTTCGCTGCTTGGAGAAGATGCTGGTCGAAAAATGCTCAA
The DNA here is from genome assembly GCA_018251375.1 of Calpodes ethlius. Taxonomy (NCBI): domain Eukaryota; kingdom Metazoa; phylum Arthropoda; class Insecta; order Lepidoptera; family Hesperiidae; genus Calpodes; species Calpodes ethlius. The sequence continues at coordinate 8,653 of DWPA01003698.1, read as the reverse complement.
ACCGCTTGTACTTCTGGAGCTATTGTCGTCTTCGGGATCTGCGGATGATGCACCAGAATCCGATGGAGATACGCTCTGTCTCATGACGTCTTCTGTGAATGGACTCTTCTCAGTGTTCTTGTAATATTCTGCTAAGGCTGCCGCCGGGAGGAGATTCGTGGGCAGGAATGATGGGTTGATACCTGAATTGAACGTAGGGGGTGATTTGCTAGTCTGTAGTTGTTGAATATGTTGCTGTTGTTGTTCTTGTAAAAGACAATGTATTTTGAACCAGTTAGATCTTCTGCCGTATCTGGAGCCAGACTTAGACATCCCAACGAGCAAGCATTTTCGTAGCCTGCAGGCTTTGCATGCTGTCCTGTTCTTTTTGTTGATGACACATTCTCCATTATTCTTGCACTCCGATATTGAGGACAGGTTGTTGTAGGTGCGCCCGAAGAAGGACTGTAACAAAAAAAAACCTGATATTAATAAATGAAAATTAAGGAGGAGCGGTTGATTTTGTAAAAAAATATGGCCTCAATTTTATAACGCTTGCATTTCTTTTGCATTAATTTAAAGTAAAATATTGACTTCCGTCGGTCTCACATAAGAAATAGCGATTTATAAACCTTACAGTTAAAAGTTGCACCTGGGCCCATTGAATTCGGTCCGTCCCTGCTCGGAATTAAAAACTACATTTTTCAAAAAGTCATCATAAAAAGCATTGCGCGGCGTATCGAAATCTGGGTCAGCGTTGAGAAGGTCGTATCTCACATTTAATATTGCAGAAGTACGCTTACGTCCTGTTGCGTCTTTGACGTAAGTAATGGGTGTGTTTTGTGGGTTTTTTTTGGATAAATTTGGAAGTCACCCTGCTGCGAGCGGTCTCAACTTTTTTCTTTCCCAATTAAACTCATACAGAAGTGTAAAATATGTGATTATGTTACAGTTTCTCTGGGACCGAGTGTGGTCGGTACGCTTTCTGCGGTAAATTACGATATGCCACATAATTTCAGATTTCTACAATATTATCTTTGATTGCATATTGCGTTTGATCAGAATGTTTTCGTATCCTCTTACTTAAATTACATCCTAATTTGCATTTTTGTTAAATCTAAAATTTCACGCTTAAGCCATCGTTTGTATAATTTGAAACTCCAAGGATCCAGATTTAAAGAATCCTCCATGTACTGTAATTTAAATATTTAATGATAAAAATAATTTTTCAAAAATATAACAACACGATAAGTATTTTATCTTACACATGCCTACGTTAATTTATATTTGGTGTCTGTATTATCTTGTGTGCCATCGTAAACCTGTCTATGATAATACCGTCCATGTGGGCAGAGGGTTCATAATGTGTCCATCAGCGTTAAAATGCCAACACCAGTAGCCATTCCACAGTACCAGTTCCTTATAAAACACATTATTTTCAAACAAAACACAATTTATTTTCTCTACATTTTCTCACGTACATCCTATACGGAATCTAGAACAAACTGGAAGCTGCAATTGAGCACAATGAGATAGATAGACCATCTCTCAAACCAGCTCGCTTTAATTTGACAGGTATTATACTAATATAGTCCTCACTATAATAGTAACAAGTAGTTTTCAACACCCACTGATAAAATTTATGGACTTGTCTCACTATAATGTTCGACGAGTGACGAAATGGGTAAATGATGATGAGAGGCGATCATCAGTTGACACTGATGAAGTATAATGCACTTATGTGAGGGATAAGGCTCAGTGAAAACGTTTGGCGAGTGGCAAAATAACGACTTATTAGAATAATATGTACAGTCAATTACTTTTACTAATTCATCGTAACAAAGTTGAAGATTTATGTAATATAATTATGTATTTTGTATAGAAATTGAGAAATAGAAATTGGCAAGTGATTTATTTTTGTTATTTATTATTATAAACGGACTAAATACATGGTTATTTAATATAAGATCTTCTGATTTGTTTATTCGTAAAATTCAAATGATAAAGCTCGGAAATGCCATTGCCAATGAAATAATAATCTATGCGATTTTTTGTCTCCAATGAAAGTCCAAACGTACCGATGAACACTGAAAATAATATTTGGGTTCTAAGATATGTTTACAATCAAAACTCGTTTCAATCTGTTTATCGCCTCGTTACAGTCTTATAATAGTTTTTGAGATCACTTTCGCTAATCGCATGTACGTGCTCTGTGGGACAAGTGGTCAAATACAGAGCGATTGAACCGGTCTTCATCAGATAAAGTTTGGACTAGAAAAATTCAAGCCTTCGAATATTATGTTTTATATAATTAAAATAAGTGCAAATGGAGAAACACAAAAATCGTTATTAAAGAAATTTAATTTTCATTCTCATTCTGAGTTAATTTTATCTAATGATTTGACGCTTTAACGGATTTAACATCCTGTTAACTGATATATTAAAGTGTTAATATTAGATAACAGTCATGGTGGAGGGCCTGAAGATTTGTCATACAGGCGGTCCTAATACAGACTCGTCTCCCGCAGAGATATAAGTATATCAATGTGATGTTACATATTTTTAATGGGATGAGTATAGCAAACGAGCTTGCAGTACCATCATACCCTATTCATCGTAATACGGGTACTTAAAATATATTGCCGTGACCATGTTTAACCGAAAAAAATATTATAAATCCATGTCGTAAATACTCATTATTATATAAACGAACAAAATCTGAATGTCAAAAATATTATCTGTCACACGAAAAAAAAACCTAACCTAACCTAACCTGTGAAAGACTAACCCTAAATAAACAGTCACAAGATATAAGTTCCATTTTTAAAAAACGAACAAATCAAATTTCGAATAGTCTAAACAGCTCTAAATAAAGCGTACCAAAGGCACTGTAATGGCTGTATGTCATAACGGTCACGCGCTGTCCACAAGTAGCTGTTATCGAGGTAATTTCGCGAACGCATGTATATGAGTCACGAGATTAGAAATTTCAGATAAGTCAGTCTTCGTTATGGGTGCGGATCGCGATACAGATACGACCACAGACAGCATATGGTATAAACCAGGCATCTTAGAACGGTTCTAACACAGACTTTTTAAATATTACTTTAAAATTTAACCAAGAATAAATTTTAAATGGCTATTCATTTTAAGATTAACAATTTAAAAAGCTATATAATGAATATAATGAAGAAACCTTATTACTATTAGTACTTATTTTACGAAATTTCTAAAACGTCATTGCTTTACCAGAAATAAAATTGAGTGTATCATTTTAATACAATTAGTACTTTGCTTAATCACTACAATGTCAATTGATTTACCGAATATAAAATGGGTGTATTACGTACTATTTTATTAATAAATTCCCTTTGTATTAAAAAAAGAGTATTGAAGCGATGCAGAACATATACAAGGATTGATTTAAAAATGCATTGTAAATTAGAAGTTAAGTGCGATAATTAATAACAAGAGGCATCGAGTACAATTTATTATGACTAAAAAACATAAATTTCTTTCTATTCATTGCTGATTCTATGGTAGGGACCCTCTAATTGAGCGGCAGAGTCTTGTTGCGTAGGTACGTGACTTGATTCGGTTGTTATTACGCGAAGTACTGCAATAATTGCGCCCGGATATTTTTTTTATTGTTCGCAATGGATGGTTTGATGTGCATTCGAGATGCAAGGGTTAAGAGTCTTAAGAGATTAGAGTCGGTTCGCTGCAAGCATATAAAGTATTCCCGCATTAATAACTGCGGTCGATAAGAGTAGTTTTACAAGAGTTTAACGCTCGTTTAAAACTGCCCAGATTATAGAAAATACGTTTCTTGATGAATTTCTTGAATGCCTTTCTTTTGAAACTTTAGTCCTTTAGGACTTCTATATGTCCTTTATTTGATGACCTGTCTGGCGCAATAGTTACCACGTTCAAAGATGGTTCGATGGAGAAAATTTGATTGATAGGTTTCAATTTCTTATCTTGATCTGAGTATGAGTGTTCCTGTTTTTGTGTGTTGTTCATAGCACCCACTGTACAGGAAATCCTAGTGATGGTGCTATGAGTGTGTTTTCTAAGTGTTTTGAGCTTTGCAACAAGGACCACGGGTATATTTCCGCCATATGTCAGAGCAGAGAATATTTTATTGTGTGTGAAACAAATAACTCCTTATTCAAAATATCAAAAAGACGTTATGAATGTACAAAACGTTACCTACGACTTTGCTCGCGAGTAAGAAAAGAACAGCAATAAAAAGTTATCGATTTATACATATCATTGGTTGTTAGTGAACGCTCTGTTGTTAAACATTTGTTTAAATGGGCTGAAACGAGATATTTTGCCGTAGTGAAGAGTAGCCTACGACACTCTCCTCTTCCTCTCAACTATCTCCACATCGAGAATCATGTAAGAACGAACAAACAAATAAACAGACAATTCATAATATTAGTAAATTTACAAATGAGATACTATCGCACGCTATTGTGAATGTGTTCACGGTCTCAACGCGTGTGAACTAAACAAGTGCTAGACAAATAAACAATATATAGAAATAGTTCAATATAAACCGCACCATATGAGAAAATAACACGGAGATATGAATTTAATGTTTGAAACCGTATCGCTTAGAATTCGTTTCCCATGAATGAATAATGGAAAAACGTCAGTTGTCTCGTTACTGGAGGTGTGGATGTTTCGACAGATCCGTATAATGTGGTGTTGTGGGATGGATATGGCTTATTCTCGAGAATTATTTTGATAAAACTTAGGATAGAAGAGCAATTTTATTGATTCTCTAATGATTATTGTTCTAGTAACTGAAGTTTACTAATATGATAAAATTCGTTAGTAGCATTTTAGGTACAGCATAAAAATAATATGTCAATTTAATTAGGAGTATTATTAATTGAATAAAAAATCTTTGAGATGAGATGAATAAAAAATCTACAAGTTAAAAGTGGAAATAGTCTAGACGTGAGTGACTATTCAGTGCTTGAAGGACAATTCTTTTTACAGTATTCATGCAAGACTTCTACTGCATACTCAAAGAAATATTAAGTAAAAAGCTTCTATACACATTCTCGTTTCCTGGGAACCTATATCGCAAGTAGTATGGTAACATAGACAGTGACTAGTCTTGCTAGTAGCCAATTTTCACGTCCTATTCAAAGATTAAGTCCAAGCACATAAATTAAGAGAAGATTATTTAACTAGTACCCTTTACTCACAATTTACATGTCCTCGGTATTACATTTGTAATAGTCAATGTGGTACGAAAATAATATTAATTTTATAAGTTTAATGTAGCAGATATTAATAATATCCACTGGGAAAGGTTAATTATATTGAGGTTAATTAAAATTAAAACCGGTTTGTGTTACTGTTGGAAAACTTGAATTTATGTATTTAATGTTTAAGGTGAAGACTCTAATAGGTACTAAAGATCTCAATGGTAGAAGACGTTAAAACATGGTGGCGTTGAAAGAAGGGTCCTAAAAACAATGTAGGCTGTATATTTTGCTATTACTTCAAATGTATACAAGATACATACTCATGTAACTATTACCAATTTAATTTACTCAAGAGTTATATGCTGTAATTTATATGTCAGTTTCTAAGTCACTTTAATAACTCGGGGTTCAATTAGATAATTGTTGAATCTTAAATCGAATGTCATAACTGAAGAAATATTATTATTACAATGAGTGTTAATAATAGTTTAGTAATTACTAAACTCTACTAGATCATCGATTACTTCGGCTGAAATATGTGTTTTTCAATTAACATCTCCAGTATTGAACTGGACTGATTCACCATTAGTCATAATGGTGAATTTAAGGAACTATAGAAATAATTTGTGCCATCCTTGATTATTGCGTTTCACCCGCAGCAAATTTGTTTTTAGTCGTATAATATTTAAGTACATACTGCAAAGTTTTTTTGTATTGTTTTTTTGCAAAGTAGGTAACATCGGTAGTCTACAAAAAGCTTTTAAAAGCTGTGTTACAAACTGAAGGATATGTTATAAAAAATTAAAATAATTACTCATTACACTCATTCCAGGGATTGTGATTTAATTATTTTATTTACTCTTGATAAATTCAAACTGACTGCCCATGTCATTACAATCTAATTTTTACTCACATTTTCTATTGACCTGACAATTTGATTCTGGTTATTCTTTTATTTATTTAATCTTTATCGACTACAGTAAGATATCGGCGACAAATGACGAGCTTAATGCTCAATGCATTATCCAGCTAACCATTGGATTAATTTTTCCTGTATATTATACTAATATGCAATGGTATAGTCAAGCGAGCGTGGTCAGTTCCCCGATACAGACAAAATTTCTTGAGCACTTCGATATCTTATTGGATTAGGACTTTACCCCCAGATGTTCTCCTTAGATAGCTTGACTTATCAAATCTAAGGGTTATAAACATCCAATTAAGTAGATCACCAACCCTTCTACCGGTTCGCGCTAGAACATTACTAAAGCACGCGTTAGGCGTCCACAATTAAAAGACCCGTGCCCCAGTCTACCGTTAATAGATTGAAGCCATATGCACTATTTATACACGAGAGTCATCCTTAAAGCAGTTGCGATTCAATATTCATTATCAAGCGGGCAGTCGTGAGCCCATTCGCAATGCTAAGTCGGGCTCATCCGTCACACGTCTATATAAGATCATCGTTAAATTAGTCAATGGCTAATACGATTAGCGGCGCTGAGTACAAATTGACTATTTATGTATGACCGATAAACATACTATTAGATCTGGCTCGAGATGGCACTATCTGAACACTTACAGTCATAAAATTAAGGTCGAAAGTTGATTGATTGACGCGCCATCGCGGAATTCTAATGATGTTTAATGCTTATCGGTAACTGATGTGGAAGCGATGGTGCATCATCCTTGTATGAGTGAGTATAAGGTTGAATATTGAATGTATTACGTGAAGTCGATTACGTACATTGGCAGACGGGTTGTTTATAAACTAATAGGTACTTTCCTGACTAAACAGAGAAAATCTACGCAGAAGTCTCATCTTCACAACTACAGCTAGACAATTTTTTTGTCTTTGATTAAGAGACATATGGACACAGTACTTTCGGAAGGAAAAAATATATTCATATTACTGAGGTACGAAATTTTATTATTCAAAGTTTTATTTCGTCCAAAAACAGAGATGTCATGAAAAGGTCAACGACTCGTATAAAGGTATTTAAGCAAAAACTCTCGAGTTGTAAAGATAGATAAAACTTACTATTTCCTCAAACGTAATATATTAAAAATAACTATTTCCTCAACGTGCGTTATGAGTATGACAAATGTTCGAAGAATTCGATTGCGAGACGAGTGGGCGTGGTTTCGTTCTCACGCTCTGTGTATAATAAAACGCTTTTTCTTTTATAACAATATTTTTGTACGCTTTCGACTAATCTATACAATAAACACTTTGGTTTTGTTTGTTTACATTAAAATATAATTTGAAATTGTTTCAATTTTAAATATATCTGTTTGTCTATTACTTTATACTAACTTCTGCTTAACGTATGTACTAGTGTAGTCTGAAATAAAAACCATATTGCTATTAATTTTTCATAATTTGCCTCAAAATGTCTCATTTCAGGGTGTCATATGTTGCATAAATTAACTTACGGAAGCATAAAGAGTTTCATCCATTAAAATGGTTCACTCTCCTGAAGACTACCTCGATAACAAGCTCATTTTCAAGGGTTCTGCGACTTGTCTTTCATCTAGTTTAATCCTTACTCTCCTACAAAGATAATACTATTCTTTATCTACTTTGCTACGTACCACCTCCTTAAATCAACTGGGTTTTGTTTTAACATGTTTTTATTTCCGTTAACTACCCCTTTTTCCACCATTTTCGAATAAAAATGCTAACACACTCATACCCCCGCAGCAGGATTTCCTATATCGATGGTGGCATGGCCAATACAAATTACACGTCACGTAATACATCACAAATAACGTCGTCAATATATCAGATAATTATATGCTTTCTGATAATATTAAAAATTAAGAAAAAAAACTACTTTCAAAGATATTTAAACGAAGCCAAACGGAATCGCTCGTATGCTAATTTATGAACTTTCGTTCAATGTCGCACATCATTGCCTCGGGTTGGGCAAGAGGATACCGTTATTCAAATGTGTATATTTCGTTATGTAAAAACGTATTGTTTGATCGATTCATCATAATTTTGCAAAAACTTTCTCACACTAGAAAAATGTATATATTAGATAAGCTTATTCTTTAACAGCCGTTCGCAATATTCTATCCATTACCCTCAAATCGGTTGTCTAGCAACTGTCTCTAGTCATAGCGTTTGTAAATAGTTTACCTAGCTTATTCACAAATAACCATAAGAAATTTATTGGAAAAAGCTGTTAAAAAGCTATCGTAAATAAAGAATTTGAGTTTGACAAGAAACAGGGAGACATGGTGCCTTAATTTTGTCTATATTCCGACAAAGTACATCAGGAGTAGGATATTGACTTTAAATCAAGGATAGTCCATTATCTCCAAATATTTTAATCGATATTCTCATCTGCTAACAGCAACAATCACACACTAAATCACACAAGCATTTCCACAAACAACATTTTCTTCATTTTCATTATACTTTAACTGTAATTATCTTA
>DWPA01003697.1:0-13760 GCA_018251375.1 Calpodes ethlius | reverse complement strand
GCATAGCTTTCGCACCCCAAAGATATCAGAGAACTGTCTGTGTCACTTAGACATTACAATCCGACTTATATAGGAATAACCCCCACTTTTCCTACTACTACCCCTTAAGATTGCTAACAATATATTCAAGTACCTATCGTTTTCTATTATAAAGTATTGCCTTTTTGCATAAATGCATATTTGAAGTAAGCGCTATAAAATAAAATAAGCATACAATAATTAAAAGCCGCTGACAGAATTACCGTACAAAGGTATTTGAACAAGTTACAGCATAACGTCATCTCAAAAAATATCTGCTGGCAACATTTAAATTCAATAACTGAAAAAAGTAATTGGTGTGCTCTATCTAGGATTACATGCGTACATCATGTATGTATTCTTTAATCATGTATGTTTTCAAATTCTATAAAAGATTTCAAATATTTATATTGAACAATTAACATCTTCATCGCCTTTATATTGGTAAAGAATTGCAGTAGTTAAGATTATCGCAGCCGTTTACGTCCAGAGGTGGCTCTGAACATGGAGGAAATATATTCCATCTTCGCTTCCAAGTATATTTATATAACGTATATATTACAAAAAAAATACGTGTATTTTTTTTTACAAAAGACATACTAGTACTTAAAAATAGAAATTCAAATTTGAATTGGCATACGGTTAAATTGTATAGTTTCATCGTGTCAGTGTATGTGTATTTTTGGCCCAAACACTTTAGTACTAGCAACATGTAATTTAGCATGTATATACTATTATACACATTTATCCGACAAAACGGTAAAATAATATGTGTGTGATTGCCCTATAATGAATTTCACGAAAAAAAATTTCATAGCTAGTCAGGGTCTGCAAGTTAACTAATGTCAGTTAATCAGTTGACAACTACGGAACATAGAACCCGAAATTGGACGTGACCCGACACGCACTTGGCCGGTTTTTAAATAGAGAAAAGTAATTATGCTATGCTAGAAAGTAATCATTAAGGCTCTAACTTTAAAACAGGCTATTGTGCACAGTCAAGATTCGGGTCGAGTTTATAATTTTAGGGAATGTTCTTTGTTACGAGTGTAGTAAAAATGGAGCATTCGTAAAAGTCAAGGTTTGGTTAAGTATCGGACTTACTATTCAATTGTTACTGAAATTAGAATTCAGTTTTTACAACGGCCTTGCTACATCTGCGTTAACACGCCTGCATGCATATGCGCTTTCATTTACGCGTTAATTTTAAGCTTGGCTCTAATGATGAAGGTCTATGCTGAATTTTATTTCTCGTTAACGTAGAAGCATTTTTGCGTAGTATCAATTTTAGCGCGTTAATTGACGTGTTAGAACGCAGGTGTCAGTGACATAAAGTTGTACCTAAGCAAATGTCATCTTGAATTAATTCAGTTCTTTATTGCATTGCTATGCAAATCAATTACTATATCGTTCCTAACGATGGTCTTGTCTTGTTAGCACTGAGCTCACTTGCTAATAGCAATCAAACGTTTCTTCTCGGGTTGAGAGAGTTTTGTTTTATTGTCTTTGCAATATATATTACAAGCAATACAAATGCTAAGTGAGTCTTCTTCTTCAAAACCATAATTATCCCACTGCTGGGCTCGAGTCTCCTCACACAATGTGAGGGGTACAGGGCATTGTCCACTACGCTGGCCTAGTGCGGATTAGTAGTCTTCAGGCAACTTCAAGAACATTATGGTGAACTCTCAGGAGTGCAGGTTTCCTCACGAAGTTTTCCTTCAACGAAGCAAGTGATAATTAACTTGTAACGCACATAACTTTATTTTGAAAATCAGCGCTACGTGCAGGATTGGAACTCACGCCCCCGCGTTCGGGAAACCAACGTTGGAACCATTAGGCTATTACTGCATTAAATAATCACCGCGTTAAGTAATATTAAATGAAAATAAATTAACGCCGTGCATAGGGAGGGTCTAACATCTAACATCTGTCAAGCGCAAACGCGCAGTTGTCAGTATGTACCGTACTACATGACACGAAATTTATTCGGTCGAAATATCTTCACCACACAAACATTTTCATGCCATATTAATAATGTTACCACTACATTTGCGTTAACGCAGGCGTCAGAATGCGTTTTAACCCACGCATTAAAAGTGTTGCTAAATTAATGAGGTTGTGGTAAAAAAAACCCGTTAATTAACACATTAAACATCTGTGCAATATCATTGTTAACGCGCAGGGTGGTCATGTAGCAGTGGGTAGCATTAAGACCAGTTGGCTGTTGGAATGGCGACGATCAAACTAATTTAATAACAATCTAAATTCGACCTATAGTCCTGTTACACACGATAGTAATTGGAAAAATGAAATCAAATAATTTTTTTATCGCTTTTGGCGATTGTTTTAAATCTGGTATGCCGGCATGTGAAGCCACGGTAGTTCACCACAATACAGCCAAATATTTACCCGAACGTGGTTAAAATAAGTTAAAATAATCCCCGTTATTTTTAAAACTCATATCAAAATGTCATTATGGTTATTGATATGATACACTTCAGGGAAATTATAGCTATTATTTCCTACAAAGTAACTACTTTCTAAGATATTGACAATATTTTATGATAGATCTTATGGTTATTTTATACCATTACTGACAATGTAAGGGTTATAAATATCACACGGGTTATATTGTAAGATGGTATAATTTTGATTTAAACCCTTTTCTTCACTTTTTCATTTACAAGACTATCTATAACTGTAAATGTGTGAGGTTTGAACCCCACAAGGGTAGCTCTTAGGATGTTGGCAACTCTTGCTTCTTGAAGAAGGTAAGCTAGTCTTCTTTTTTCGCAAAAGAAGACTAGGTAGTCTTCTCGGCTGAGTCCGACCAGGTTCGCTCCGCTGTATCTATTAAAAAAAAATTAATAGAAATTAATTTATCGGATTTACAAAATACGGTTAATTTCATTGTAATACATTAATTTTCAATTCGAGGATTTCAATGATCTACGCTTTTATTAACAAAGTACACTTTAGTCGAACTAATAAAATTATTAAACGTTTTGATCATTACCGACAGTGAAATGTTTGTGGTGATATCTCATTTACTTTCCATGTCACTATAAACAAATTGTTATATAAATGTTCCAAGCAATTTGTTATTTTAAACGGGTACGAATTAGTCATCGTTAGCTGCAAGGTCTGGCATAAGATGAATGCTGAAGATCTTGCAAAGAGTGAGCTTGCATATTTTTGTGCTGTAGATATGAAAAATATATTCATTTAATGCGTCTTATTTCTTGTTTTTATTTGGATATTTACTGCTCGTTTAATAGTAGATTTTTTTACCTAAGGAGGAAAAAGCAATCTTTGAATCCAAAGCGAATACAAAATTAAAATAGTGTTGTTCCCCAGATGGACACTTTAATTTTCATGAACTTCTATGAGAAAATATGTAAATGAAAGTAACAAATGTGATTTTTTTCACGTTTTTTTTTATTTGCTTTATGCCCGATTTGCTTTATCATACAGCCTGTTTCTTGTTCATACTATGCGACGTTTACTAACAATATCCACATTCCAAATTCAAGACAGTTTTCGGTCCTAGGGATTAAATAGCTATCTTATAGCTCCTGTTTACTTAGAAAAACTAGTCCTTTTTCGAATAGATGTCCTAAAAATGTCGACCTCAGCAATGTCGCTAACCCTTTGAATTCAAACTTTTGTAAGACATACAATTAACGATAAAAATAACGGAATAAAAATACCTTGAATCTGTTTTTCAGTAGCAATTAAAATTTGAAAGCCATTATAAAGATATCAGTTAACTTTTCAACGTCGAAAATCAATGGCGGATTCAATTGGCGGGTTAAAATGTAGCTAAGCGAAATGTCAAGTTTGTCTCCGCTTCGCCATTTCCTCTCCAAGGCAGCACCGAAGACTGTTTACTAAAAATGCTTAGGCGAGTAACTGAACGTTCTTGGTAAGTTCGGAGCTTGGCCACAAGCCAGTTCGAAAGTTCGCGAAGATGCCAATCTGTAAACTTTAAATGAAGTGTTGTCCCTCTGCATAACTTCGTCAACATTACGTGGACTGTTTAGTTCCCAAACGAATTCAGGTTGCGATCGTGTGCACCAACTGTGTACTGTACTTTGTTGTATAAGCGATGCATTCTTCAGTCCAAAATAACTTTCAATGCTTCTTGTGCAGAGTATTGCATAACTGACGAGATGCTGAGCTTTGGTCTCTCTTATTCGTTGTCGGTTTCTGTTCCAAGATAAAATCTTATGGTGGTATAGCTCTGGGTTGATACGGTACTACCTTCGAAGGTTAGAGTTGAGTCTGGAAGCTGGTTAAAATGCGGCCGTCTGTGCTTTAACCGGCAAATCATCAATTACGTTACGAATATTTATAGACGATCGTAACAACCTAGCATTAGATGATCTGTTAGCATGAATATGTGGAGGAGAGGGTTCCCTAAAAATAATGTTTTTAAAGATTTTATTATACTACTTTGTTGGCGAGATAAATATGTATTTTTAGTATTAGGGGTCATAATGAAGTTATAAGTTTTCCGTTTTAACTACAGAACCCTAAGATTTAGCAATCTTCACGAAAACTGGAATAATTATGAATAATCCACGGCGTACTTACCGTAAAAATTGTAAGTAATAACTTTCTGGTTAAAATTTAAGGGCTTGCTTAACAGGTGGAGGAGGTTTTATAAAATGAATCCCTGAAATGGGTAAAACAATGAGTCAAAATTTATATGTAAATTACTTCTGCGTGAAATCAAAGTTACTTCAGCACGGGTAGGTTAATAGTTTCACGGTCCACAACTATGGAAGATATACATATTATATCATAAAGACTATCATTAAGGTTTCTTAGCAACGTAATAGATGCCTTATCAAAGATTATCAAGATTCCTGACAGTTTATCTGCGAATATTCTATTTTAGAAATTGATAATGATTAAACGGGGTGCTTTGAACTAAGTGTATACCAATCATGCATAGCTTTTCTAGAGTGAAGTGAGGGCCGCTATCTAATGTGATATAGCATGCATGCATCCTGCATTAACATTTCAGATTACACATAAAGAGGAAAGATTGAATGAGGAATAATGAGGATTAAGCTTGTGCTGACGAACGACTTTCCTCTACATGGCGCTGTTTTTCATCCATTGGAAGAAAATCTTTCAGGATCTTTGTGTTGTCCGGTGAAAGTAAATTTGAAGTTGAGTAGTACTCAGTTCCTGTCATAAATTTATTCATAAAATAGAGCCTTAATATAATACCAAATTAGATGTTTTTATTTATTTAAAGTTTTATTGATTGAAGCAGTGATGGGAGGAGACGGATGAATGATCGGAGCAGTGATAGCCTAGTGGTTCGAACGTTGGTTTCCCGAACGTGGGGGCGTGACATCGAACCTTGCACGCACCTCTACTTTTCAAAAATTTATGTGCGTATTACAAGTTAATTATCACTTGCTTCGGTGAAGGAAAACATCGTGAGGAAATCTACACACCCGAGAGTTTACCATAATGTTCTAGAGGGGGTGTAAAGTCCACCAACCCGCACTTGGGCAGCGTGGTGGACTATGGCCCGAGCCCAGCAGTGGGACAGTTCTGGGTTGTGATTAAAGTTTTATTAGCTACGAGTAACATGACTATGATGATGATATTTTATTAAAAAATAAGAGACTAAATATTGCCTACGGCCTCACCCTCGTGTATAAAATGAGCAACAATAAAAAGGTTGTCGATGCCTTTCTATCATGGGTTGCTAGGCAACGTTTGTAAACAAAAAAATAAAAACTTCCTTTCCTTTTGCCGAAATACACATCGTAACTAATCCTCCCATAGAAATGAGATGATTTTTTGCGGTAAAAAGTAGCCTATGGTAATCTTTATCCTCCCAACTATCTCTACACCAAAAATTATACCAGAAGAACGCTCCGTTGCGTTGTGCCAGGAGGACAAACAAACATACACATTGTTTAATATGTAGATACATAAAAAATCCTTGGACAATGTTTGACGATAAAGTTACAACTCTAAATTGCACTCATGCGTACAAAGTAATTAAATTATGTACCTCCTATCCCTTCCACTCTAAAACACAATATTAAAAATATTAATTATCCAGTGTCATGAATTGAGATAATTAGCATCTTGTAAACGGTAAGTACAATTAACGGCAAAATTTATTCGGGACATATCTTCAATAAGATGGGAGGAAATTTCGTTTCGAGATTTTAATAGGTATGCCACGGAAATAATGGCACGAATGAATATTAATATCGAGGACTTGAATGGCAGCTCGTCTTTGCATAGCAAAGAGATTTCTGCCTTCAAAATTGAGCTCGTGATAGATTAAAGCGTTACCTACTATCGAGTCGGTTCACTGAATATATTGCTAACCAGCTGTCTTCGTGATTTCGCTTTGTTGATTGAAGTTTTACATCTGAATTCGCTTATTAACTGGATTTCGAGTCCATTTACATGTAAAATTTATAGATCACAATGCAGATTGATATGGCGTGTTTCGGCTGGTTTGTTGATGCCTTTGGTGTTTGGCATCTTATCATCCAGTTGCTTAGCATCAAGTAGATCTTCAGTTTTTTGTCGGTTATTTATATAATCGCATGTAGTAGGATTAGTTCAAGGGCAAACAAGCCATGTCGAAGCGTTACTATTTCAAACATTGTCGTTTAAAGCTTAGTGTATGGATACGACGAAATGCACCCTATAAGCATTACATTTCAATAGTGGTATACGAAATCGTTAGTATAGTTATATCTACATTTTTATTTATTTCATACAACGGTAACTGTTAGTAAATAACTTATATATAATATATAAAAAAGGATTAATGAAAATTAAACCTCTAAGCGCTTAAATAGATACTGTTGTAATGAGTTGTAATGAGTAGTGGGCACCAACTCGTACTCCTATAAAATATTCAATTGTTTATTGGGAGGCGGTCATAGTATACATGGTCATGTTACGTAGTTATGAATGTAATGTAAGTAGGAGGAAATAAAAGTTCTTACTGTAATAAACGTAATAAGAAGCGTTAGTCGTTTCCACTTACACGAGAACCGGCCAGTTGGCAATGAAATACGAGCAGAATAAATTCTAATACAGAGTATTACATTACAGGACGCGCAAACCCTTACGATAATACAAATTTATGGACAATAAAATTGTGTTTGTTAACAATTTCAGGGCGATTAATCGAGGCTATTAGCCACGCATAATTGCCAACGTTGTGTTCGTTTTAGTATCATTTTTATTTTCCAAAAGCAAAACATCAAAATACTCGCTGTCATCATAATATCGGTCCATCCACTTGTGTTGGTTGTTTTTATACTGATTTATGTTTTGTACCTACGAATAAAAATGCTGAAAATTATTCTTTAAGTCATAAATATCAATATCAAGTAATACAATAAGTTATAAATAGAAACAAAACAAATTATTGGGATTAATAGAGAATCTTTCTAAAGATTAGTTAAAAGATAGCACACATTAAAAACAATTATTTTGTTATACCGTAATTTTATACGCTATAATCAATAAAAACTAATTTACTAAATACATTTTTAAAGTTTATTGATTGTACTGAGGAATTAGACGAAATTTGTCTTTTTTATATCGAAAATACATACTCTTAACAACCACTGAATACATCAACTATTAAACCTATTTCACGGTTACTCACCTGTAGAAATAGCGACTTTAAATCGAGCAAAGTTTTTGTCAGACACATCGGTTGCCTTTATAGGTCAGGTAGAAAAACGTGTCTTGATAAACGACCTAAGTTATTCGACACTAAAGTGCTGAAACTGTTTAACAGAAATATTGGTAGCGCTCGCATATCGATTTATTTCCAGATGCCCTAAATTGAACTGTTCAAGATATCTTTTAACGTGAATACGTTTTTAATTTTGTTTTTATTTTAGGAGACAACTTAAAAACCAATGATAATAAAATCAGGGGATAAAGTTTGGTGTTGCAGGTACATATTTATCACATATGTCGAAAATGTATTTGTACCAACGGATAGCTAAAGTTTCAAATAATTTGGTGGATTAAGTTAAGATTGTAACACACCAAATGCGGCGCAGAGGGAATCATCATAATTTTCAAGTTTTTTTCAATATAATAGTGAAGATGTTAAAATCTATACTAATATAATGCGAAAGTGTGTTTATTTGTCCTACTTTTATGGCGCAACGAAGCGTCGCGTATGGTTTGATTTTTGGTTTGGAAATAGTTGGGAGGACGACGAGTACTATAGGCTACTTTTCACTGCAAAAGAACATCTCATTTTCATTCAGACAAATTAAAGGAAATCTTTAACAACAAAGTGTGGCCTAGCAACCATCGACGGAAAGAAATTAACAACATTTTTATTGCTGTTCTTTTCACACTGGCGGGCGAAGCCGCGGGGAGCATGTAGTGTAAAACATATATGAAACGAAGAAGCTGCACTAAGAAAATAACATTATAGTTTCCAGTAAAATATGTGAATACTTTAAAGACTAAAAACAGTTTTTTTTTGTTTTACTACACAAAAGAAAAAAATCTGTGCGGTTCATCGTTAAGAAGTTCCCTTGTCTGGAGCCAATCTTGTATCAAATCATACTTATTATAAATAGAGGAAATAGTTTTAATTCAGTACTGTAAGATATAATTCCAACAAATACTCCTAGTTAAGTAAAAGCTTATAACAATTGTTATTGTTGAGGTAAGACAAACACATATCTTTAGACAATTGAATTGTGCCTCGAGGCATGCAGCCACAACAGCTAGTGCGTTAAACATTATCTATTAAAACTTTATCAATCGCGAACTCGCTTCAACTTGACTGTTGCTTTCCGCAGTTTAAGGAAACATGCTTCTCCTATCTGCATAGTTGTCGTTAGCAGTGTTTGATTTGCAGTTTGCTATCAACGTTAGTGTTTAATTTATAGTTTACTGTCGGCTGTTACACAACGGTTTATGTGTTAAAACGTAACATTCGGTTCATGTGTTAAAACGTTATATACGAGTACGTATTTCTGAGTTTAAATAACAACAGTGTAGTGTATTGCCGGTATTAGCAGAATTGTAACAAATAAAATAGTTGGAACGTTAAATTTTTTGAAAGTCCACTTTGAATCTTAGCTCATTACGATGAAGCTTCCAGTCGAATAAATCTGATAATTGTAAGATACTTATTGCCTTCATCCAATAAACTCGAAACGTTCTAATAAGGTAAAGTACAAGGTCGCCTATACACCTAGTACAGTGTTTCGCGTCACCGTAATAAATAAACATCTGTTCTCGCAATAAACATTTTACGATGCTCTCAATTTACCCTGCCTTAGCTTATGTCGGTTTGTGATCCCGTGATACGGTTCAGTTTATTATAACAAGTTTTTCTGTCTTAATTAACATTGGTCAGTTGCAATAATTTTTTATCACTCAAGACTGAAGATAAGTTCCCTCGTACGTCGTAAATGCGAGCTTATTTCCTATTTGTGTTACAGCTAGCACGCAATATGCTGTTTATGCTTTGTAAATTAGTTTTCTATACACATGTACTACTAAACTTAGCCGTGCTTCGCTGCAGCGCAGAGGTATCGAAGTCATAGTTACTATAGAAACAAAAATATCACCTATGATAAATAGGTCAATTTAAATTACTTCAAGTTACCCTTTCCTTTAAGAATTGGAACAAAATGTACGAAAAACAATTTAAAACCAAACTGAGTCATGCTTCGCTGTAGTTAAAAGTTAACCAAGACAGTAATATTCAATGTAGCAGCTATGACAAATAACAGGTCAATCCAAATGGTATACCCATTTTTATTATTCTTCTTGTTTTATTATTATTGTGGAAACTTCGGAATAAAATGTATATATATATATATTATTAAAATACTATCATAAATAAATTTCAAATCAATGCATCAACTTTTTTTAGAGTTCTGTGACCACAATATACGAAATAAGGACTTTATGTACACACAATAAATATTTATACATGAAACGAAACGGCGTAAATAATATTCGAAATATGATGATACTTCGATAACGCTTCTCTAAAAAATTCGATTAGCATGAAGTTAAAAGCAATCTGCACTTGTATGCCAGCAATTCAAGTTTCATCGTAAACGTGTTTTAAAAATTCATTTTAACATCAACAGTATAAGTACTTGCTGTCCGAGATTCCTAGTCTGTAATTCCCAGTCTGATAAATGTTTGTTCCCGGGCCGTGCGTGTCAGTGATGTCTCATTTATATCTACGTTCATGCCATTTGCAAAACAGGGAATGCTAGTGCGGGGAGTGACTTTGTGAGCGTTTATTTATTATTAGTATCCTAGTTTCATCACTTCAGAGTTCACTCTTAATAAATAAACATTTGGGATGAGAATAACCCGCAATTATCATCATCATCATTATAACCCATAATTGTCCCACTGCTGATCTCGGGTCTCTTCTCATGAGATGAGGGCTATAGACGCCACCACGCTGGCCAAGCGCGGATTGGTAGACTTCACACATCTTCGAGATCATAATGTTCTCGAAGTGAACTCCCAATAATATTCAGTAATATGACGAAACACGTTCCGAAATGCTGATAGAATCAATAATTGACGTATGTAATTAAAATTAATGTTACGTATATAATTATGATTAAATGATTTTTAATTTGGATACATGAAGAATTTTTAATTTTTGGTCTAAAAATTAAGAAGTGTAAAATTAAAAGTCAGATATAATGATATAATTAAGTAGATTAATGTTCTTATTATTAAATCTTTTTAAACTGTGTCAAAATATCATTTGAAACAGTTTTTCTAAACCTGAATGATACTTGGCTCATACGATATGCGTTGCGACCTATTCCTTCAAGTCGAAATATGTCAAGTTATGCGGGAACTTGGAAATTTATAGATGCAAAATTGTGATAAAAAGTTTGCTTCTAGTAAATTTCACTTTACGTAATAACTGAAGAAAGAAAACAAATTTTGGATAAAATAGGAGAGAATTACATGGCCTTTATTACACGCTCGGTGTAAAGTCTTGAAGAGGTCGGATGTCACGTGTACTGCTATAAAGAAGGAGAATAAAAACACCTTGACACCAGTACACGCATGTTTATGACGTAGGTATTACAACCCTACCGACCTTTCATAAACTCTTACTACATTACAAGGACGTACCTACTATAGAACAAACTTTGACGTGTCAACATCGGCTGTTTCTTTATTGAATGACGTGACAAAAATATAAAGTTTTAATTATGTGATTCTGTTATAAAATGTTTTAAAACATCACTTTACGCTATAATATTTACTGGCGGCTGGATATGGCAGCACCATCAAGCTCCACGATACTCGCACGCACTTATGGTAGTTTCTATTTGTACACAATATATTAATGTTAATAAGTGTTTATTTACTACGCGGTTTGATTTTTTGACGAATGCGGTTGATGTTCGTCCGACGATGGACGGTGCACGTGAGGACGCTCTGCGAACAATTGTACTTTCTGTTGTCACTGCGATCGAATTTGATAGTTTTCGTCAGAACAACGTATCTCGTATTCATCGACTGAACCCCGCGATAAATTTGTCGTGTCATTGTTGATGGTTTCTTTAAAATAAATACTTATTCTTTTTTCAATCATAAATATTCCATCTGTTTTTCAATCAAAATGACCCCGTAACCCAGCTAGAAGCCCAACCATCCGAACGAGTGATCTCGGGTACTATAAATGTTGGTTGAACCTTATTTGCGATTATCATTTAAATGCGGCTTTATCAACTACGACGAAGGAAATCTTTGATTGAATTTGATTGAATATGAAAATGTTAAAATGATGTAGTTAAATTAAATAATCGTGAAACATTAGAAGTATGAAAAGATTTATTTTTAGCAAACAAAACTTTACTTAGATAAATTTATTATATTCCACCGTCACGAATGTCTAACAGGTTCATTTGGGAGATCAGTATTTTTCGAACAAAAACATTCTGAAACGAACGCAACTGAAGTAATATCGTACTCTGCTGTTCGTTTATTGGCTGGTATTAGGTTCGTAGGTATACCTCGTGGATATTGCATGCCGTTTGTGAGGTATATACCTATCTACTCATATTGTATCCGTTTCAGAAGTCGTCACGTTCGAAAATGATACTGATATTTTCAAACGCGTTTGTCGTCACAATTCTTAATAAGTTTTTCATTGATACAGAAATTGCATAGAGATATTAATAATACAGTGGGGCTCACTCCACCATGCTGTTTTGTTGCGTATTGGTGGAGGGGGGAACACCTCCAATATGGCTTAATATTTGGTAAACTAAGAATGTACCTTTCGAAAAATGGAAGGGTAAAATTAGCTTTGACGGTCATCCATTTACTTATATTATTAGTGACTATGTTCGTTGTTGCTTCTCTTCATCGCTAAGGGTCGACATTGCTGGACTATGTGCGCTTCAGGCTAATATCCAACATACATTAGTTAAGGTTAGTGTGGTGCAGGGTAAAATTCACCTTTCGATTACTTCATTTTCCTAACACAGCTTCGGTCGAAAAGTACTAGCGGAGCTTGCACAGCTCAGCTACCTCGTATATCTTTGGTGGGTATGCAGCCTAAAACTGCAGTTAAATTCTTATGAATATTAATATTTCTAGGTCACAAATGAATTTTTTTTAGAAAAACCCCAATTGCATACAAATGCATCTAATCGTATTTATACATTATCTTCCTATTTCAATGTAAATGGAACAAGAATAATGCGTTCATCATGAATACAATGAAATGAGTTGCTTAAATAGATATATCACATTTTGATTCTAAACTACAAATGATTGGTTCAGTAGCTTTAACAGTTTGAACTTCTCTAAACATCGTTAAGAACACTTAGATTCGCAGATGACAACGATATATCGAACAGAAACCAAGTTCACATATGTTTAGATTAATTCCTTAAATTACTTGAGCTCTCCGCGTTTAAACTAGGAATTCCTAAATGTTATTACTATATAATTTACAGAAAAACATAAAAACGAGATCATAAATCAGGGAACTAAATACTACATAGAAGACTATCTGTACATCGAATCCCTGAATTTACGATCATATGTATTGAGGTCGCATTGATTGCGGACTAAGTAGGAATTAAAAAACATCGTATCTTACGACACAATGCTATTGTGTATGTGACTTAAGTTATTTAACGGGCATCAAATCTTCATTACATGTTGAGCTAGTATAAACAACAGTATTAAAAATGGTTATGGACCAAAGTAAACATACAAAATTGCTACCAACTATTAGTGAATTATTTCGGGCGTTCGAAAAAAGTCTCGGATTTAAAAATGATGTGAAATGGACCAGCGCTATTGCGATAATTCTCTATCACATTATAGGGGTGTACTGGTGTTACTATTATGCGTTGCCCGTAAAATGGCAGACATTAGTGTTTGGTAAGTGCGGACATTAAGCATCAGTGCTCTTAGTGAAATCTCGTGTTTTATAACAGCAAAACACTTTGGTTGCAGCTGGCATAATGTACGTTGCGACTGGTTTTGGAATCACCGGAGGAGCGCACCGTTTATGGACTCACAAATGCTTCAAAGCCACTCTTCCACTTAAATTATTCTTTATGTTATGTTTTGCCAGTGCTGGGCAGGTAACTCAATTAAAACACTATTCATGCGTTTCAAGAGTTTTTTTTTTAATAAGTATGTTTTTTACAATAGATAACAGTACTACTTTTGTCAATAAG
>DWPA01003696.1:0-13762 GCA_018251375.1 Calpodes ethlius | reverse complement strand
TTATAGTAACAATGTTTACAGTAATAAACAATGCAATTGCGCTTGGAGAATTCTATTGAGCGCTGTCTCAGTCGACTTGACGAAACAGATATAGGCAGTATTTCACAGTGGGAAAATTGCTTTTACTTTGGTAAGCTCCGGCGAGAACTAACGCGTAGCTCTACCTCTCGGTATAGCCGCAGTTCCAACTTAATCCACTTACCTCGATGCATAAACGCACCGTCCGCATAGTCAACGACCTCAGATCACTGACAGTCTTATGAGACTTTACTGTATTTGAAACGTCTATATATTTATATTATATATTTGCAATATTACTTACAGCAGTTCTATTATTTTGTATTTTATTTTTTCATTATTCTCAAGTTACTTGCCAGCAACTGTTAAAAAGTCATAATGTTTGTTATTTCAACTCATATCCAAGAGTTTATGTATAGATAGATTATTGAAAGCGACTGTTGACAGTTTGTCTACGTATAACAGCACTTTATGATTAAACTAAAATATGTCCACCAATCTGCACTTGGCCAGCGTGGTGGACTATGGCCTATACCCCTCACCTTGTGAGAGGAGCCCCGAGCCCAGCAGTGGGACAGTTATGGGTTGTGATTATTATATTATTAGGTATCATAGTAACAAATCATTAAGTATAAAGTAGCATAAATATTACATACCCATCCGACTAGTCTATCATCGAGAGAGTTTTCATTAGAACATAAACCTTACACCAGTAGATAAACCTTCAATTTATAGAAACAATCCTTTTAGTAGATGTCTCTGGTCCGTCCTTATTTATCTTTGTTTATCTGGATGTATTTGACCGCGGCTTAACCCTAACCACTCAGCGGAGAGAGAATTTAATGTACTGTTGCATAATTCGAGACCTGGACGAAAGCCCACAAATACGAGAAAGGTTTGATAGGGTATTCAAAACATTATGGTGCTTTAGTGCTACCGAAAACTCAGATAAAAGGTGAATAAATAAAAACCGTTTGTTTAAAAAAAACATTTAAGTAGTTTAAGTATGTGAAGTCTACCATGAATTTATATTCTTATATAGTCCTGCTGTACCTACATATATATATTCCGATTGATAACTTTGAATAAATCCATTAGTTAAAACTCTCTGTTTGTGATAATGGAGCATTCAATATCGCAGCTACATAAACAAGTCACACAACAAGTCAGTTGTCTAGTCGCTGCCGTAAGTATGAACAGACACAAAATATAAAACTTTTTAATCATACCTACATTTACGTTAGTGACAGCACCAATGCCTGAAGATGCCTTAATTAACGCGATAAAATGAACAAGATTTAGCGTGCTTACATTAATGGAGTTCCATATAAATTTTATTTCCTGTTAATGTGTGTATATAATAACGGGTTGTCCACATCTGCGTAGTATCATTAATAATGCATTAATTAACTCGTTAGAACATGGATGTGGTAGACATCAAGTACTACCAAAAGCAAGGTAGATACATAATTATTTTATAAATATTTGATGTGCCTTTCAAAGACAGAAGATTAGCAATTAATGGACCACGTCAATCACCTTGCTACGTCAAAATAATTATTTACATCGTTTCTGAAAGACCCTTAATATTTATTTATCGAGAAGAACAAAGGAATGAGGACCAATAACACTAAGATACTTCCTAAAGTCTTTTTATATATATATTTAATTATATTATAAAGTTTATTAGTATAACAAGTGTATGTGCACGAAATGATATAATCATATTTGGGTGGCCGAACGAAAGATAATTAAACAGACATCCAGGAATATCGAAGCAAATATGTGTGTCGTAGGTAGACACAGACAAGAGAAGATACCCGTTTTTAAAACCTTTAAAAGTATGTATATATTTTATTCAAATGTCTCCTTTATAAGACGTATCTATCCAAGCGAAAATATCAAATAACAAAAGTTTGTTCATTCGTCACTGCACAATGTCACACTACGCTATATAAACGACGGAGTGGGCGGGTGGGAAAACAATATGAGCAAACAAAACGGTCGACTACATCGAAAGCTTTTGATATACCTACTCCATTCAATTTGAGAGTATTCACACAGAGTGCTGCATTTTACGATCTTGCAATAAATCTCCCTGGAGCGTAGAATCGACGTGTGTTTACTCGGTCGTTTTGCACAAATTGGGTTAGTACGCCGCGCCCTATACTGTCGGCGTAATCGCGTAGACTATTAGGGTTGGTGGTGATCACATTTCAGCGAGAATCTTCACATGTTTACTTTCACTTACCCTAATAGTGTAAACTCGGCTTAATCAGAATATAACGTAAGAGGCGCTTCGTATATTGGTAACTTTGTAGGTAGATCTTGTTTTTATATTTCCACCCAGTCATGAGTTAGGTTAGGTTATATGTAATATTAATCAATACACACATTTACATCATACATCGAGTCATAAAAGTAACTTTACAAATAAAAAAAAAAATGTAAATAATTCGCTAGTAAACTCATGTTTGCTTGCTTGATGAATTATTACAAGATACCGAAAGTAAGTATCTCCTTATTAAATACAAAACCCAAATGGAAATGTCATTTATCAGTAGATTATACTTTTTGTATCTATAACATGAAATTATAAGTCCTTCCACAAACATAACGAACGTGTAAAATTTAATCGAATTCGAATAATTGGTTATTTATCTAAAAACATGGAATGCGAGCGCCAACATCAAAGCCGAACGTAAATAAATTAAAATTGAGCTAAAGGGAATTCAATTAAGCCGTAACGTAACTGAAAAAAACGTCAATTTTCGCCTGTAGAGTGAATTTAAGTGCCACTTATTGTGCGGCGGTAGAATGAGATCAGAATACATACATCCGAGTACATATATGTAGGTGGGTACTGACAGGCGTATTAAATATCTTGTTCAAAATCCGCATACAATAACAAAATTCTTTAGCCAATGTTATAGATACATATACACAGACAACTGTATAGGATGTTGTTTTGATACGGTAGGTAGCACAAAATATTTGTGAAAATATATTAATACTTTTACTCGTATATAATTGGATTTAAATTATACCTACCACAGCTACTAAAGCTACCCTCGCTACGCTTTGAAAAACCTACGCATTAGAACCCACACATGAAAAATATTTATATAGGATTCTTGTTTGATATAATTATGTTGCCTTTATTTGTGAAGCGATTGAGAGAAACGAAACATTAAAGGTTATGTGAATCTTACTGCCTTACTACAATACATCAGTGAAAATCGCGTCCGTAAAATTACATTATTATGCAACCTAAATTAATAGCCTAGTGGTTTTAACGTTGGTTTTCCAAACGTGCGTAAGGTCGAACTGTGTCCGCACATCTAATTTTCAAAAGTTATACGCGTATTACAAGTTAATTATTAATTGCTTCAGTGAAGGAAAACATCATGAGGAAACCTGCACACCTGAGAGTTCTCCATAATGTTCTCGAAGGTGTGTGAAGTGGACTACGGCCTTTACCCCTTACATTGTGAGAGGAGACCTGTGCCCAGGAGTGTGATGATGATGGTGATGAATAAGTAGTCCAACAAATAGCCGTATTTTACAAATATATACCATGTACAGACATCGATCAATTAGGGTCAGCGTCGACTGACGAAGCGGCGGCAAAGAGCAGCTTAATAGTCGCAACGTCCACTGAGTAGCGCGGGCGATCGCCGACTCTCCACTACTCCTCAATGACAAATAAGAAACGCAGCGCGACGCCGAGAGACCGCCACGCTCGCCGCGGCCGTCCTAATAGCTTGCGATTGATTTCGTTATTCGAATTTCCATTGTATGTGGAAGCACTTTAGGTTGAATTTAGATTGTTATTAAATTAGTATTTTCGCCACAACTCCATGGGTCGGCACTAACCTTTACGCTTCGTACGTCCCTATAGGGTATTTAATACAGACCCGTACAGACCCTACAGACGAAGCGAAGGATCTTGAGTTCAATTCCCGGTTGGGGCGAAAATTTATGAGAAAGATACGTTCTCAGAACGTGGATATCAATTTATGTTGTGAATACCTCCCGTGACACAGGGTCTCGTAGTGCGGGGGTATAATTGTCTAAAATTTAATTATTTATTATTATATCACACTATTACATTTAGAATCCTTACGTTTCCAAACATGATTATGATGCACATTTTGATAAGCTGTGCTAAGTTGATGTTTGTGATGTAATATCTCGACATTATGAAAAGGATCACGTAGGATCAGATACGAGCTGTCTACACTGCTGGAGGCCTTTTTCTGGTGCGACATTAAAGATTCCGATCACAGGCGTTGCCGTACGCGCCGCTTACTTCCAACTCGTAATTTAATTATGAAACTCCTTCATCTAGTCTACTCACATTTTGAGGTCCTATCAAAGGAACACCTTGAAGAACTCATTTCTTATTTCTCGGGGATTAACATTTGTTATAGCTCGAATACGTAATGACGTACAAGGATAAGACCAATACGGAGAATACACAAAAAGCGGCATGTACCAAATGTATAATAACAAAACATCACAGAACTTCAAAGACTTCACAACTTATACTATCGAAGTGAATAACTAAATATCAAATAGAATATTTGTAAAGTAAAGGTTTAAAAGACTCCCCGGGTAAAAAATAACCTTTGTTGCAACACTTTTGAACAAGAAATATAATAATGACGGTAAGTCCTTTTCGTTTCGCAGTGTCTGAGCTTTGGATCGTCTAATTTTATACAGACGGTACATGTAATAGATCTTTCACCGTGTCTAGCTTCGTTTAAAAATGAGCTGTAAAGTGTTTTGACGTACTTCTGTTTCAGTTATAAGAGGTAATTTTCGAAACTACTTATCCGACATTAAAAATTCTATCACTATTAGAATGCTACATTGTCATAGGCTATATATTTTATTTTGCTTGCACATTGCGATGTAGACGCGAGCTACTTGTTAATTAATCTATACTAATATTATAAATGTGAAAATGTACTCATGATGAGAGGCTACTCTTCACGGAGAAAAATATCTCATTCAGTACGATGGATATTTAGCCAAATAAAAGAAAGTGTTTAACAATGAATGAATGACAGAACGAAGAAATGAATTAACAGCCTTTTCATTGCTGTTCCTTTAAAAAAATAACAGATACATGTGTATTATTAAAGTTTATGTCAAATTAAAATAGCGCTGATATTTCAATATGCTTCGATCTTTTAAGTTTTCATTCAAACAGTAAATATCATAATAAAAAAATATTTTCATATTTTCCTGCCCAACAGGGGTTGCAGATGTCATCTTTTTGCACCGTGTTGTCAACGCTCATTCCTGGAGTACGATAAACAAACTTATATCATATTTTCGAGTAAAATAGCGATGTTGCAGAGATTTTTACCCCCGTATTCACAAACCATACTATGAAGTCTGACAGTCATACACTATGAGGTGACTACACGTTGGAATCAATGCGAATATATTCAATGCTGGCGTGTTGCCGAAGATAGGAACAAGTGGGGCGTATCGCGATGTCTTTACTATCCAAAGACGGATCATCGTGAAACCACGACCACTCTGCCAAGGTTGAACGACTGAAACGAAGACGGGGGACGTAAGGTTCGCTGACAAGTCATATTATTATAAATGTGAAATAATAATAATACGAAAAAATAACATATTGCTCATATTATAAATGCGAAAGTGTGTCTGTTGGTTTGTTTGTTTGTTTGTATGTTTGTCCTTTTTTGACGGCACAACGGAACGTCGCTATAGTATGATTTATAGTTTGGAGATAGTTGGAAGGACGATGAAATCTATAGGCTTTATTTTCTTGCGAATAAGCATCTAACAACAAAGTGTCTAACAACAAAGCGTTGCCTAAGAGTGATAGAAAGGAATTGACAACCTTTTTATTGCTGTTCTTTTTTCACACATGAAGCTGCGGGCGGCTAGTCACCTTATTATAGGAATAATTATAACGTACCTACCTTCATCTACTCTTTACTGTGTTTAAACTATAGATAATTTGGTTAATAGGATACCACGGCACGAGCGTGAACGTCTACTTATATAACACATCACGTGTTTTGGTGACATGACCTCTACCTTCTCCATCTGAGTTCAGCAGTTTTAATTGGGGTCGCTGACCCTTTTACTAACTCGGGTTATCATTATTGAGGTTCTATGTTATATTTTCTATTCTGAAGAAAGTTCCTTCATGTATATTCGTTAAAAAGGGAATTGGGGTTAAAGCAGCTTACAAATAAGGCTCCTTAAGATTATCCATTTTTTGGTAAACTCAATTTATTTCTAAGTTCTGACTTATATTATACATAAGAAGTACTCATCCAATTATTTTAGGTAACCGGATAATAGATAATTTAAATATACATCACAATATTTTTATATAGGACGTCAATTTATTTGTTGTTTCTCGGTAGTCTTCGTATCTGTCCTAACCTGACAAAACTATTAATTGTTACTGATTACCAATAAAGACACAGCTTAAACCAGTAGATTTAAATTAAACTTTGAGCAGAGGTACTTTATATAATGTGCGAGAACACTGAAATAGAAAATGCATTTACTAAAGGGGTAAAATAAGATGTAAAAATACTTGGTATCATTTGTTTGAAACTTGAAATATTGTCTTCTTAGTGAGTTATCGAAAATTCATCCTCTAACAGGGGGTGTAAGTTTGAGTATAAATTTATCAGTTTCACTAATAAAATCGAGGTCATCTTGTATTTTATAGTATTTGAAAAATATTAAAACGTAATAAAAATACGACACAGGGGGTAAGTTCTGATGTACTTACCGATACAGATAATAAAGGTATATTTTACATGAATTTACATAATATTTTGATCGCGTTCACTGTACACCTGCACAAGGTCAGTCAGCTAACAGAAAACACAATTCCTCTGTTTCATTGTCAAGGGTATATTGTTTTACGAGATTAAAAAGTCATTTTTATCTTAATTTCGTTGCTACTGTATGTTGGGAGAAAGATCACATCGAGTGATTTGTATTTTTTATAACATATTATCATTTTTAACATTTTGGTTAAATTTTAAATCGAAATAAAAAGTACCTATATAAAACACTTATACGCAAAATACTGTGTTGTTTAAATATTTCTAGTTACTCCATCAAATAATTTTCGCGTTTACCGCAATAAATACTTGGATTTTATATAAATACATTTTGATTATGACTACAGTCATTAGAATCAATTAAAAAGACATCAATGCAAAAATATTTTGATTGAAAAACTTAAAACGTCAGAACACCAATGTTATTCCATGAAGTTTCAAGTTTAATTCAGTTCTTCGAGATAAGATTCTGTAAATAAAACAAAATTTGTCGAAGACCTTACAAGAAGCTACTGCGCTCTCGAGAATATTCTTCATTCACAACTCTAATACAAGTTATTTTAACTTTTCTCGTTACAGTCTTTGTTTACTCGAAGGTAGAGCATTAATGTCCACGATTATCTACTTTATAAGACTTCGCAATGTTATATCAATAATAATAAATGAGTAAATCTACAACAATGTCTTAGAGGTGAGATCATTTTCTCAATTATTAAGTTGTACCGATAAAACAAACGACTTTAACAAAATTAATCTTAAGTATTTACAATAGACAATTATGATACTGAAACCAAATTAATCTCTCGCACTAAGAGTGATTTTTTTGTGTACGATGCTGTTTATAGTTAAAAATATGATGTTTTAACTACGATATGACCATCGTATTCCTGGAACTTATCTACCATACCGATAGTATTAGATAAATTGGATCTATCGTACAAGAGGTAGATCTCATTTTGCGGGATTGGATTCACTTGATACTAATCTAGTTAGGGATGAGCTCACCGCAAAATATTAAAATCCAATATTGCGAGCCTCCACACTGATTATAATCATATGTTCCGAACCATGAAATTAAATTTCGACGTTGGAGCGTGTAGCACAAATAGAAACATATGTTACAGTTTTAAATGGCTGTTACCGGATCATTGGTATCAAAGTGAATTTAAATTCATGATCATTTACGTGATATGGTGTATTTTATTCGGTTTCATTCTTCCAATGTGAGGACGAATGTTTAATATGGATATTAGGAGCTAATTTTCCACAAATGACGATCAATGTTAAATTTGACGTATTTCCGTGTTTGGAGTTACTTTCAATTAGTAGTAGTAATTCTAATGATCATGATATGATGATGCTATCATGTTATCTATATAAATTATTATCATCATAACCATATGACTTATGAAATCGTATCCGTGTAAAATTAGGTTTGGGATGGAACGAAAGGCAGAAACCAAAATATTTTATTGTTTTCGTTTTCTTTATCTGTTAAAACATAACGCGAAAACCATTGAACAGATTAAAATGAAACTTGGCATGTTTATAAGTCCTTTTAATTTCAGAAAACGGATTTCTGCTCGCGGGATTGCAAATCAAATTTAATGTTTCTGGGAAAAAGTGTGACAGGATCGGTGCAACTATCATAACAAATTAATATTTTTCTAATTTATTAAATTATTCGATAGAATTGTAAAAAATGTAAAGTACTTGGAATTCGTTAATTCTTTTTGTTTACCGAAGCGATACGACGAGACAGAGAGATATATATATATATGGCGCGAAAGTCAAAATGAGATCGAAAAAAAATACAGATTTAATTGAAAAACGATAAAACTTATATTAAATTCTTACTGATTACACCTATGGTACAGTATAATAAAATATCAGTAGTACTTGGAATCAGATCTTGGAATAATTTATAAATGCGATTTGAATTAAACAACCAATAAGTAATGGATCTCGGTAAAGTTGGATTTACATCGCGGTACTACATCCATTGGGATAACCAACAATAATTCAGATGTCATATTGCGCAACTCATCCGCGTCTCACCGCGTATACCACAACCTGCGTGATCAATCCGCCAATCACTGGCGTTTTGTGAATAATCGCCAATCGCTGGCATCACTGCAATATCCGCTAATCGCTTGCAATATGACCTATCCAATGAGTCTTATCCTTCTGTTAGGGATATTTATAAAGTATGTGTTGTTAGAGTGATGTAATTATTTGTTTGTTTTGTTCTAATAGTTCTAATTTGCGAATTAAAACTAAATGATTGTTCAGGCCGAATAGCCATATATTTTTTATGAAAAAGAAAAGAGATAATTGTCAAGGTTTTGAGTTGTCAGGAAAAATATAAAATGTGAGGAATAGTTATGGAATATGACAGTGTGCTATCTATGAGGTATAACGTTGGTATAGAATTCATTCATGTAATAATTGCTATTGATTAAACTCTAAACTGTGAGAAGAATAAAATGTAAGCGTTACAGGGTGTTTCATTTTATACTAGAAAGCTTTCTTCAGCTCATCGTCCCTTACTTAATTACGAGCTTTAATTTAACTTGCAGTGTTTGTCTATGTGAAATCATGCTGAATTAGAACTACTTCATTGTCTTAAGGAGTTATAACTTTACATATTACTTAAGTTCTTAAGACGTATGTATTTAATGACGAGTATGCTTTGATACGGGATTGGCTAATGACAAGGCACTTGTGAATGGAATATTGTCAATGGAAATATTAGAAATTTTACGAACGAGAATGAGTATTATTATTGATTATTAAATACAATTCATAATAATACATTGTGTATGAGTACATTATAAACACTAAATACATACACACATACATTTATGCATTCAGTCAAATGTTGGGTATTTCATAGTGTATTCTTATTTGAAGTGATTTATTTTAAGTTAAAATAAGGAAATGATGTAGTGTACAGTAGATGTATATAATTCAAGACAGTTTTCTGTCACCTGATGACAATATTGGAGAAGAGTGATGTATAGTGGAGATGATCTATAAAATATGAATAAATAGCTAGTATATTAATAGTATAGTTCATATATTAACTATGATTGAAATTATTTTTTATACCATACATCGTTTACGAGACGTCCTGGTCTACTCTTTCAATTTTCATCATCTATTATAAACACTAATCACTATTTGATTGCTAAGAAGATAAACAAAATCAATTCATTAATGGCTAAATCATTCTCATTCTCGAGGTCTTATTTTAGTGTTCCCACGTCGCAGTAATTACATTTCGATTTAATTTCACTCATAGCGGTAGATGTAGCGATATTTTAATTAAATTCTTATGTTAACATTGTTCGTGTCACGTGAGCGGGTGGAAAAGGATCGTCAAATTAATTGTGTAAGCTTTCACTAAACTTAGTGGCCTAATTTTATTCGTTTATAGTGATCGCTGTTCAACCTTTAAAGTTTCCAACATAATTAAATGAGTTCCTTATTTTTGCCTTCCTGTTTCTGATTCGTATTGTTCAAATTTGTCTAAAGTTAAACACTTAATAATGTTCTTTGTATTTATCTAATAAAGTATTTTCATGTCGCTGCTCAATTGTCAATCTCGCAGACATTTATTAGATACATGTTTGCTTTCTTTTTATTATTGACGTCAGAATTACAGACAATCATTATTTACAGAGAATCCCCGCGAAACTGTTCATTTATTTATGTTATTCATAAATTCTAAACCAATTCATTGCCAGGTTCTCCATGTTATTAAATAAATTAATTTTATTAACAAAAATCCCGTGATACAATACAAATAAATAATTCATAACAACGTTTGGGCCATCAGCCTCGTTATGACCGGCCATTGTCTCTCTATTCTCCATCGCTTGTCCCATCTCCAAATTAAATCTTTTGTGCAAACGCTAACGTTCAGCTGATTGCAAATTGCTTTGTTCTTCCGGATTTATTTCTCTTATTTCTTTTATATATGATTCATGTTGAGTATTACACCTGTAAATATTGTTTAACATCTCTTGTTCCGAGTGAAATGATAATATCATGACGTATTTACATTTAGGTTCATTTAGGAGTGCTTTGTCTGTAAATTTGAATTGTTGTAATTAATTTTAATCCACAATGAATTCAGTAGAAAGTTATCTCAGAACTAAATTTTTTGTGTTGGTTTGTTATTCTGATATTTAAGACTCTGTTTATAAATTAAGTTTCTATTATAATGAATTTTAAATGACAATTAAGTTTGAAATCATATAATTGTCCTTATTACTTAATTTTAAGGATTGGATCATTGTTATTCTTCTTTAAATTTTTATCATCATCATTACAATCCATAACTGTCCCACTGCTGGTCTCGAGTCTCCTCACACAGTGTGAGGGGTACAGGCCATAGTCCACAACGTTACCCAAGTATAATTAAATAGTTCCTGTTTTAAAGGGCATATTATTATTAATAATAATTATGCGTATAACGGGTGTTCTAAATTCAATTATTTTAAATTCAGTTAACGGTTCTATTTACATTGTTCTCATTGTTTTTGAATCAAACCGTCAGTTCGCCGTATCTCTGTTTTTATAACTCTCCGTTTTATTATTCCACTGTTTCAGGAATAGAAGCGTATGCTCTTTTCATTTGAAAATCATTTATATGACGTTTTCATTTCATGGTTCTACAGCCATCGAGTCCCACGATTGAAAAGATTTAAACTTGTGCATTTTGTGTAGATTCTTTGGTTAAATAAAATCGAATCATACTGCAGTTTTTTCTTTATTTACGACCGTCCGTAACAGATATAAAGTATCAGAATAAAATATTCCAAGTTAATTAATAGAAATTGAAAACTAGAACACGTTTTTATTATGCATAGTAAATAAAATATTTCATTATTGAGGAGTACCCTCGTCTTGAGCCAACCTTAAGGGTAGTATCAGGTCATGCTTGTCATAAAGTTGTCACACAATAAAGCAAAGTGTCAAATTAAAATTTCGTAGGATAAGAGGAAGATTTTTTTTTTAATTTATTTATTTAATAATTCGTGTAGACATATTTCAAAAAAAAAACAAATATACAATAAATATTATACGTAGGTCGTGCCTATTAATAGAAATCTCTTCCAGCAGACCTTGGGATTATAGTTTATTAGTATTAAAGTTGGAATAAGACTCTAAATATTTGACCCAAACATAATAACAAACATTGCTAGTTAAATAAAAGATTTAACTAACCGATCCGAATATACATATATGTTATGTAAATATAAATTGTCGACAAACGAGCAGACAGCCCATGTGATGGTAAATGTTCACCCTCGGCCATAGACATAAGCAACAACAAAGACATCATTGATGTGTTGCCGGCAAATAAAAAAGAAGAAAGCCAGTCGGAACATTGGTTCGGCGGTTGATTCAACCGAAGGGTGGTTGCCTGGTTTATTGGAAAGATACTACTATCATTCACGATTTAAAAGTTATGAAAAATTTACAGTATAATCCTTACGGGAATTCTTACGACGAGGCAGGTGAGATGCGTTCTGTAGCCTCTTATGACAAAGTACCACGAGCCCATATTATTGGGATTAGGCCGCCTCAATACGATCAAGATCGTCTATGACTTAAGTTCCTTAGAAAACTTTGTTTCTATGTAACTTTGCTCTGCATCCTAACGCGTCCTTAAGCGCGCTAACAATAACTACTCATATTGGTCAAAAGTTTAGCGTGGTAATTAACACGCTAATTGAAAGGAAATGAATTTTTGTACATAAATATTCTTTAACGCCTAATTAAGGCGCCTTCAGGCGCATCAGAAAACACAGACTTTAAAAATATGAAGTTTCAAATAAAATTGAATAAGATAAGTGATTCGTATGTGTTGTATGTGATTTTGATGACGTATTAAGGCTGTTTGTTCGAGACGAAACAAATAAAATCATGTATTTGGTGAATATTTCTTAATTGTACTTGATTTTAATATTATTCACGATAATATAAAACCAGACTTGCGTGTTGCGTCGTGAAACGCCAGGTGCGCACGCGCATCTGCCCATCGTCGACCGAGATGCGCGCACGTGTTCTTTGTATGTAGAATTGAATAGACACCTTCTTGGGATATCTTGTAAGGCGTAGAGTTGAATTTAATCCAAAATTTTTATTCGGAGCTGTGTGCATTTTTTAAAATAAATATGTTGAAATGTTTAAAGTTCACCTGGAAATTTTTAACATCTTTATTAAGATTTTATGATTTACTAACGATTTACTACAATTATGAACGGATGCAAATTAATCTTTAATATTATATATATATTCTATTTTATTCATAACTTAGCATTCTATTGATGAAAGAATTTTAAAAATTGGACGAGTACTTTCAAAGGTTACCTCCTACATATAAAATCACAAACCTTTACCTTTTATAACATTTGTACATATTTCTATGTATATATGGACGCAGTTATGCAAAATAGATCCACAAAAAATATCTTTTGAGAAAATAAACCTTTTAGTAAAATTTTATATTAAAATAACGAGGCTGTAGCTTGTTTTAAAATTTCATTGAAATATTTCATTAGGAAAAACGTACGCTGCAGCTTGAATATTTTCTTACACATACCAAAGTTGTATGTGGAGATGTATAACTAAAAAAACGTTTTTTTTTGGGTTGGATCCATTTTGCATAACTACGTCCATATTAGATACAGTCATGTCAAATTAGTCAAATGAGGAGTTCAAAGAATTCTTTTCTTTTTACATACTTATATATCAGTAATGTGAATAACATTTTACAATGATAAAGATTCCTTTGACGTCATGGAACGTGGACGATTTCGGTGTTATTAAACCAACATGTCATATCAGAAAGTTCATATTAATATCTTTAGATAATA
>DWPA01003695.1:0-13764 GCA_018251375.1 Calpodes ethlius | reverse complement strand
CATATACGTACGCTACATACACCAAAATAACATTTTTTACAAGTATTGTCTGTCTGTGTGTTTGTTCTGGCTAATATATGAAATGACTGTACCGATTTTGATGAGACTTATTGACAGATAGCTGATGTAATAAGGAGTAACTTTTTTAAATTCCACGCGGACAAAGTCGTGGGCACAACTAGTAAATAATAATGTCCAAACTATCGAATGCCTTAGCATTAATGGAGGAATGGCGACATGCACTAATTCACATTGCGCAGTGGATGTAAGTCGGGTCAACAGTTCAAATTTAATATGCCGGCTTGTAAAGATATCAAATTGTGAGTGAGATTTATGTAAATGTGATTAACACTGATTAAATTATGTTGATTGAATAGGCTAAGCAGATTTACGATAATGTTCTTTTAGACTGTGGGAGTTGTCAAGAGGAGAGTGAATAGGCTCTTTATAAGTTAGTGCGCAACATCATAGACTACATCGCCACTTACCGTCAGGTGGGATAGTAGTCAAGCACTGACTTGTATTATGTAAAAAAAAAGACGAATAGTACTGGAATCATTATATAAAATTTAAACGAATACATGAATTTTGAATGTATTGCATTTTTTGTTATTCTTACTTACATATTTGACAAAATATTATAAACTATTATAATGAAATAAAAAATACCAAATTTTTATAAGCTCTTATTTAATTCGCAATATTTGTTTATATGTTTTGGGTGTCAAATCTTTTAAGCCGAATTAAAACTCCTCGTAACCTATGGTGTTGAAATTACATATATCTTTTTATAATGCATCTTTATGATAAGTATGACCTGATACTAAACTTAGTAAACGCTTCAGACGAGCGAACTCCTCAACGGTGAACAGATTTCTTTTTTTTTTACAGTATATAAGCGGCCTTATAATATTTTAAATTACTATTTATTTATCGATCACATTCTAGATCGACAATAAATAAAAGAAAAATATTTAACAAATAAACACGACACAACATCCTAAACTGTTTTATCTTAGACCACTTATTACATAACGTATGACATCAAAAAGTATCTATTAACTAATAAAATTTATTTGGAGTCATTTTATAGTTAATTAAGTCATTTAAATTTTGTTGCCTGAATGATTGAGCAGCTGGTGGATTACCTGAAAGAAATTTAGGCATTGTCTCCAAACATGGACAACGGCAAAGAAAATACCAGTACCATACGTCGGCCCCAAGAAAATCTCTTTTAGTACTTTTAGCCCCATGTCATACCCCGCCAGGAATTCATCAGTAGGAAGTTTATTTCACAACTCAAGGTCACAGAATGACAACAATGACAGAATGGCAATGTTAACACGTGGCGCTTTAGTATATCAAAATGACAGTTATTTTCCCGGTATGTTTGGAATTTTAACTATATGTTAGGGAAATAGGAAAAATTTTTAATTATCTATAAGTTTTCAACATATATCATAGTGTTCTGGAGGGTGAGTGAAGACCAACAATACGCGCTTGGCCGGCGTGGAGACTATGGCCTGTACCCGTCACATTGTGAGAGGAGAGCCGAGCCTAATAACAAACAGGTATGGGTTGTGATTATTTTTTTGATTGAATTTGAACACAGAGAGATAATATAAGTAAA
Organism: Calpodes ethlius; assembly: GCA_018251375.1. Lineage (NCBI taxonomy): Eukaryota > Metazoa > Arthropoda > Insecta > Lepidoptera > Hesperiidae > Calpodes > Calpodes ethlius. The sequence goes on along the minus strand of DWPA01003695.1, from coordinate 12,134 downwards.
ATAATGTTATTTAATAATTAAACACTATAAAACTTTATAAAAGAAATCTGAAAATTAGATGCATAGTTATATTTTACAATTGCTTCGATACGAAGAAGATTCAATACAGCGTGCAAGACTTGACCCAAACATTGAAAGTTAAATAAAAGTTCGTAATAAAATAACAATAGAAGCTTGTAAAACATTTCCTTTTTTACATGTATATTTTAAGATATCGATATTACATAGTTACATCCCTATTCAGTCTGTGTGAATCGAGCCCAACACTACGGTCCTGCAACGAGAGCGTGGGAACAATCAGACGACGTATTAATGATGCCCAAAGGTCGACGTACAAATTGAGAAGATAAACATCAAGTGATTGTTAATCATGGTTATTTTCACAGGTCACACCGTTATAGGACGCTAAGAAATAAAGTCCTATAAGTCAAGCGTCCTGGTAGTCCTATAAGTAAATCGTCCTATTAAAGATTCAATGAACGAAACGAGAATATTATGCATAAGTTTTTATATTACAAACGGTATTGGACGGTAAGTGGTCACCACTGTCTATACGTAGATACTACGAGCAATAAGTATTACGAGAAATGGAGTATTAAAAGATAGGCTTGCTTGATAGTTTTCAGACTTATATATTATTTCATGACTTCAAAGTATATAGTAAGCGTCCAGTAAAAATATTGTATTTTATATTTTTGTATTGTGTATCCTAATTAATATAATGTTTAATATGTCATTCAGCAGTACAATACTAATATATACTACTAGGTAGTAGTCATGTGTAGTCAGTAGACATCAGGTTAAACACGATTAAAACTATTTAAACTGCACCGTGTGCAATAAACGTTTAATATTTATAATTAACATAAAGGTTTCTAAACGCTTGCACAAATCTTTTACTAAATCAATATTATACATTGAAACAACAGTATACTAATTGTATACCACGTATATTTCAATGAATATCGAAGAAGAAAACGCACTTAATTAAGCTAAGTAAAGGTCTGTACACATTATACATTAAACTGCACAAAATTTATAGGCTCCGAGCGTCATTGCAGCTTATAGATCGAAATGTCATCATCCGTTTGTTCATTCACACATTAATATTAATGATCCGATTAGGTTGTGGACTCACTGTTGGCTGAAAAAAGAAAACTGCTATTTGTATAGTACGTCGAATTTTCAAATATATCGATGCTGATGATGATTTTTCGCCGGGGCATCGATATTATATTTTATACCAGTTAAAAGGCATTAAAATCGATTTCAAAGATTTGAAAAAAAAAATGTACTTTTTTTAAAGTGTATGATACATAATGTAGGTACCTATAACAATTATATAAGTATTGGCAACAGTAAAGTACAAAAGTCGATATTATCTATACATAGTGATCTATTCAAGGTTTACTTCGCTATTCGCACATTTTGAATACTCGTATATTTAAGTTTCGAGGGAGATAATAATCATAATAATTACTATACTTACAATCATTTACTTGTTTTTGGAGGCCTTTAAAATATCAAAAGTCATACTGTCCATTGCTTCGTCGATTCATATCATATCCATTGGTCCTTGATTAAGGTTAAATGTACCTCGTTTCGCTAACAAAGTTCAAAATCGGAATTTCTTATTCATCAGTGACGAAAGATTGCTCGTATGATTAACAATGCCAGTATTTACGGTTTATACGTGGGAGAAGTGCAGAACGCTAATATTTATCAATAATAATGCTTATAAAGTACATTAAATCAATAAATAAAATATTACACACACTATCTTGCATTCGACACACACACGGATAATAAGAAACATATTATACTCTTTTGATTATGGTGAAAGACAACCTGAAAAGAGTTTAAAAGAATAAATACTGTCAATCCTTTGATATTATAAATTACGGTCGAATTTCGAGCGCAGAACGAGTCTCTAGTTTTATTTATTTTATCTAAACCTCTTTATTGAATCCATTGAAGCGAAATTATTGAAAAATTATACTTTTTTAATTAACTTCAAAAATTTATTAATCAATTGTTAATTACTATTAATATAAGTTACAAATAATTACTTCCAGACAACCCGCAGTATAATCGATATAAAATTCAGTATATTGCATCAAAGTAATATCTTATCTCTCACGGTACGACGTATATCCGGGCCAAATGCCACCATTTAGTTAACGGTATATACGCTAATCGACACTAATGTATTACAAAGTACGTTTGTCTCTCTGTTCGTGTCTGTGCGTCCTGTTAGACAAAGGTATTTAGGATAACCTAGTATTATAGAGGAACTTAACGAAATATCACGTTAACGTTATACTGTGTATAGATGAATTTGTCACGTGGCAAATCGAGGTTTAATTTTTAGTGTTTTATCGATTTTACATCACTAATGATCAATTACGTCTCGACTATAATATTAACTATATTACTGAAATAACATTTGTCTATCAACAAATATACATTTTTGGAAAAGAAAGCAGAAGAAAAGATTTGTAGCAGTAAGTGCAATTAGTAGTATAATAGATTAAAAATAAGCAAAATCTTCCAGCTTAATATGTTACGTAAGAACTAATTTACTCCCGTTACAAATACTAACATTTGAGTGAAATTCAACACTATGCGTTTGATAAATCGACACGAAGGTAAGCTGCTGTTCTATTTTAAGGAACGCATAGCATTAAATCGTCCGCATTTATGCAATAAAAAGCACACCACAATTTTTGTGTTAAATTGTCAAGTTATTTTTAATCAATAGTGGTGACGAGTTCAATGAAACCTCTTTTCAATGTAATAAAACATGTATTTAGCAAATCACAGAAAACATTTTGATATATAAAGTTTCAAATATGAATACATATAGTGCGTAGGTACTTTTAACTAACACTAGATTAATTTTTCTCACGATTATAGTAAATTAAGTAAAATACCGTTACAATAAATAATATTTGACATTAATAATAATCTTCAATATAAGCGCTTAATATTAAAAATTCATCTTTCATTAAATGTTCCGTTTACGTATAATGCAATTGGTTGGGTGTTACCGTGACCGATAACCTGAGGTTAAGGTTAACTTTCAGTTAGCTAGGTGATAGTTATTATTCGAAGTCAATAAATTATATAAGGAAAATTGTAAAAAATAATTTACATATTTAATTTTAATATACACGATCTGAAATTTTGATTAATGACAAAACAAAAAAAAATACAAAAGAAAGTCTATAACAAAATCATAAAAAAATATTACATCATTATTTTGCCATAAAAAGTTGATTTTACTATTCAATAGTAAAATGTTTTTTTAGTTGCAGTCGATGATGCAATATTCAATTTAATTAAGAAGTTATTTATTGATAATTTCTATTGAATCTCAGTAACTTTTACAAAAAGTGATACTCACTCACGTTCAGTGGATAAAAAATCTTAGTCAACAAAAAAAAACATTCTTACCCCCACCTAACCTTCCATTTGCACGCCATATTTGAATGAAAAAAACAAATTATACATTTGATAAAACCATAAAATGCATAAAAAAAGTTAAACATTAGTGGGAAAGAGAATTTCAACAATAAATATCTAAACATTGTTTCATGTATCTAAACATAAAGCTATTTCCGCATTCCATCCGTTAGATATCAATTTATAGTGAAATTAAAAATAAATTATATTCCAAACTTACTGCTTATACCTATAAACTATTTTAAATGCATAAATATACCTGGAAATTAATTTATAACTATTACTAGATTGTACAAAATTAAATTAACGTCATATAACTTAATTATAAATAAAAAATACTTAAAAAATACAGGGGGTGTGAGAGTCTAGGGTGTTTTGTAAACCAACGACATACTTGCTTTGACAAAAATATCTTTGCAACATAAAAACTTGAGTGAAACTTAAGTCTTAAGTGGGAATAACTATGAAAAAAATTAAAATTCTTTAAACTATTTCATGTGTGCATTTGCCGTTATTATTGACACGTTATACAAAACAAATTCAACTTCCAAACTTAAGTATAATTAAAAAAAAAACGAAAAACTTAACTTAAGTCAAATACAATAACATTTAAGTACATTTCAGTTTAAATATAACTTTAAGTTAAAATACTTTTATCTACAGTTGTATGCACTAATCTGTATAGGAACATCAAAATGTAAAAATCGGCGGGTAACTTATCTTGGTCGTTGTGAAGTCCGGTTAATTTGCTGTAAGAAAAACAAATAATTGTTACTTTTACAATTTGTGTATTGTAAAATTATGGTGATGTAAAAATGTAAGTAAATTCGAAAGTATATTGACATATTTTTTTACATACCTGTGCTAGGCTTTAGGGGGTACAGGAAAGTTTTAATGGAATCCTTTCCATACATATTTTTCGCTGTGCAAGTCAACTCACCCCTGTCGCTCCAGCTCAATTTAGAAATAAATAGATCACCAGAGGGAAGGATCTAAAAAAATAAAAAATAATCTTTAGTTTAATTTTACAGAATTATTGGATATCACTCTAATTTATTTAGTAACTGCTACTCAACAATAGATGGCGCTAGTAACGTGATTTTACTATGAAGAAAATGTACGCATGATTTATTCATTTGTACTATTAAAATTTTGCTGGTCACCCTAAGCGTTTATTACATACAAATTTAAAGTTTAAACTTACCCTAGCATGTGGACTATCGTAAATGGGATTGTTGTTCGCGTCATGCCAGTAGACTTGGGCCTCCGTGAAACTACTGACCCTGCAGGGCAGGAGTAAGCTAGTCTCCCACTCTTGCATCACGTCTTCATAGAACGCAGTGATGATTGGCTTCGCGGGAACATTAAACAGTTGTTCCAATACATCAGCTGTGTCTTCACCTGAAATAAACAAAAAAATTATGTCATTTTTATGCAATTAATTGGTAATAAATAACTAAACAGTCGCATGTGAGCTTCGTCAGCTAATTATCTTAAGTTTTTAATTGTTATTCTTCAACTTCATTCACGTTCTCGGCAAATTATGGGGATGATTGTAAATAAATCTTAATATTGCATAGTAGGTGTTTAAGTACACTTAAACCGGAGGAGAAACGCCTGTTATATTTTATTAGCAAATTTATATGTGAACAAAAAGAAACGATTCATGTCAGGAATTTAAATCTTAGTGATTTTGTTTTCATTCCAATTTACATTACTTAACGATTTTAATATATATATATATTATTATTTACTAAAGAAAAGAAATTTACCTTCCGTAGTCGTAACGGTTGTTGAAGCGATTTCCTGCTTGACGCCAGATGTCGCTACGCATGTATAGACATCGCCGTTAGATGGCGCTGTTAGTACTAACTTCGTAATCAGATGAGCGAAGCTTAAGGGGTTGATATATTGAATCTCGTTGGCATCTTCTTCGAACTGAAAATAACATATTGTAGATAAAATCTTTGTTAATTTTTTAGATAAAACGAAGCCTTTATGAGGATAAAAATGTAAAATAATTTTGGATAATTTAATTTTATTAACTATAATAACATAATTCTCACACTTTTAAGTTTTAAATTCAATAATAATTGAGTACTTTTTATTTTCCAAGAATATTTAAGCCTAGTTTTTTTTTACTTTGCTATTTTCTATCTTAATCAACAATTATTTTTACAGGTATAGCGCACTAACCAACACCCAAGAACATATTTCTTTTTCGGAGTTACCTAAGTGATGTTAAGATTGGCTTCAAATGTTGGCCAATCACTATTTGATGAGTCTTTTCAGTTGTTTACTTTGTCAATGATTCTAAAAGTATATCGTATTATTTTTCAGAATCATAAGCAACTTACGTCAGAAATAAGTTCTCCATTTCTCATCCAAGCAATGGTCGGCGATGGATAACCAGTAGCTCCACATTTCAACACTGTAGTGGTGCCAGTGAGATGACGGACCTTGAGAGGCGGGGGCTCTATCTTCACGTAGTGGGCTAAATAACGACGCCTTGTTGTTGGAGGTACTGGAAACAAAGACATTTTATGTTACAAAAATAAGTACTTTACTAGATATTGCTAAATATATTCACAAAACAAATGTGTAATGATAAATATGTCTATATTGAATGTAGTTTCTGAATTTTGATAACTCCTAAAAGCTAGATACAATTCAAAACGAAATACAACATATGCAAGTAGGCAGCGATCATTTCATTTCCATTTCAACGGATGTGGTTTAAAACATTTTTTTCACTCAAAAAAATAAATTTAACTTTATAATACTGTTCGCAGTCTGGCCACGTTTGCAAGTCAATCCGCAATACCAGATGGTCAATATATTCAGAATATCTAGTTTTACAATTCATTTATTCGTAAACTCAATCCTTTTTTCAAGTAATATGATATGTCGTGTCCTGAGTCAGCTAAATTGAATTATAAACTAGGCGGTCAATGATATTCTATACGTACATTATATATAACTTTGTTTCAGTTAGAATTCTGAATGGAAACTGCTTGTGTGTTCTTAAATTGTAAAATGTCCTACTTTTTGTTTAAATCTGCTTTATCTAGCAAGCAACAGTGTTTTACTTTAAAAGATTTTTACGATTTTCGTGATTGATGACAGATGATATTTTAATTGACTTTATTTATTTGCCATGTTTACTGCTTTATTACATTTCAACATCGCGTAGATTAAACAAGATCTGTATGAGAAATGTGCATTAATATTTTTCATAGAAGAATTCAGTAAATCCTTCATCCATTTAATTAGGGAAAACGTAATTTTTACATGATCAGTTAACTAACAAAAGACTGAAGACGCTGATGATAAGTGGTCATCATTGGCGATTGATATCAGTAATATTAAAAGCATTATTAACTGGACGATTAATAATAATAACAGGAATGATAACTCAATGATAATCTTAGTAACATCGAATACTAACAAGACTAATTAACTACAATCCCTCTAGCAGTCCTATTTAAAATTCATCATAGACGTCTATAATCCATAATACAGTCGGCCAATACAGAAGAAGAACAAAGAAAGGCTCTCAAGCTAATTCAAGCAAGAGAGTTAGTCAGTGGCTAGCCACGGAGGCATGCAAGGTTTTCATCTTGTTAGTATTGTTCAGAATGAGCACGAATTTTTTTCAGCACATTTATTTGTAATATAAATATCTAATTTTATTGTTCATGTTTAAACAATTTCAAGATGAGATCATCGATAATTTTGTTCTGAACTCAAGCAATTTATTTTAGTGACTGGAATTTAAAAAAATACATTAAAGTTTTATGACTTCCGAGTTCAGATTCACGTGTAATATATCTCCAGACAGAAGTACCTAGAACGTATGGGCAGACAGTATTATATTAAATATTTATTGAGAATCGGCTTTTTATTTTCAACTTTTTAAATATATTTCCCTAATAGGTACAGCTGGGGAAAGGTTAGCTAAGGTTAATCGAAGCGCATAAGAAGGTTGACTAACCAAATCAGGACCAATATGTAAAATATTAATTTATTTTCTTTTTTGATAGTAGACAGTATGAAGTCAGCCCAATGTTGTATTTTTTTATAAGATTATAATGTATTAACACGTTGCTGATAAAAAAATGATGACTAAAGAATTTTAACACCTTTATGCTGATAGGATTAAATTGGATATAAATCTATATAATATTTTATGAAGCATCATTTTCTAAAACCACAGCTTTATATATTTTTTTAATCTTTGTGTCAACAATAAAAACAAACCCATGTGGCAAACCTTTTTCTGACCACGTTATAAATCAAGGTGTGATTGTGTAAATGATTATCTGTAAAATACTTACCATTAGGTTGTAAAGAATTGTCCAAATCAATTTTCTTCTTATCTTCAATCTGTCGAGCGGTGGCTTCGAACATACATTGCTGCGATACTAGCGCCGCAGCAATGAGTAGCGACACTAAGTTAAACATTTTAGCTTTTTGGCACTAGGTGGCGTTGAGTAGAAGTGAGCAGTCTGTAAGCAAAGAAAATTCTATTTTAACTTTTAAGTAACTATAATTATTATTGTTTATTTAATTTTAAGTAATGTTTAAGGAGTAGTTAAGCTATATAAATATCTTTGAAAATATAAAATTAAATAGTTAATTAGCCACAATTAAGTTCCGAACGCTGAAAAAATTCTCTTAAAATTTTAATTAACTCTACTTTGTTTGAATCATGTACCCGTGGTCATTTTAAAACATTTGCCGTGAAATTAATTAAGAAACACCTTTATGACTCAAATAAAAGGTAACGGTTGCATCCGAGGTTTAGGTAACTGTAAGTTATTAAGGATAATATCAGAAAATTGGTCGAGTAGCTTTTACTAAGAAAATAGTATAACTGATTTTTGTAACGACTTTCTTTACAGTAAGATACCCAAGGCATCAAAAAACGTATCAAAGAAAGTAAAATAATATTGACAGAAGTCCAACTGTGTCATTTTTTTTAATTCATACGATGATAATAGTGACTATAGTTGCAATGTGGCGATAACACATGCAAGGGAGGGAAGGGTGGATACTGGTAATAGTAATAATAAAACGTATTTTTTATTAGTAGCAACCCTTAACTCGCTTTAGGTAACCTATTTATCAATACTCACTCTCGAGAAAATGTTTCAACATGGTTCTTGAAATTGAGAAATACTCCTATTTTTATGTATGAATCTATTGGAAAAGCTAAAAATAAACTTACTTTTACAATTTACTTAAAACCGTGTTCAAGTACTATCTACTTTTGAGATTATCGGGACTAAACGCACAGATAAACAGACAAACCGACAAAAACAGATAGACCGAGATACTAAAGTTGAAAATTGCGTTAATAAATACCCACAAAAATATTTTATCCAGATACCCTCAATTTAAAGGCATTGATCAATTACAGTCATATTATACTTATATATCAGTCCTTTTCAAGTGAACTATAACGTCCGATCGTCATCTTTGGACCGTGAAGAGAAAAGCATGGCAAATCTTAAATAAAGTTTCAGACACTCATTAGTTGGACTTAGAGCCGACTAAATATTATAAGCGCTGTGGTATGTTGTGGTATACACTTCGTAAAAGATACCTAACATTGCTTATATAAGTAGAGATAGAGATTGACAGGTCAGGTAAATTACGAGAAACCTGTCACCTATTGGATAAATAATCGGCTGAAGCAATATTGAAACAAAATCGATTCCCCACCTCAGAACCCTTACAATGTAATCATTTACAATTGGAGTGAATTTTAAGCCTAGGCTTTTCCACATAACCTACTTAGATTAAGCTTCACGCAACACTTTACAAAGTAATGCTATTTATTTCAGTATTGGTTAAGAGTATTACGATCTATAACTCTGTTTCAATCGGAAACGATCGAGTGAGTTATGCAATGTTAGGTGCAGTTAGTAAGATAGGTGTTAATTATTACAGTTTTAAAATATAAAATACACTTTTAGTGAATCAGACTCTGGTTACTGTATAGAATGAAAGTACTCGTCAATACTAATCAAACGAGCCCAAATTCGATAGGGTTGTGTCGTTTATTCTGGAGTTCCTATTGCCACCTTTCAACTCGATCATCAAATCACGGTCATCAGACGGTTTTAAATTATTGTATTGTCGAAATGAGTAAGTATGCAAAAGTTCGCTTGATTGGATATCAAAAAATGGTTCAAATATCGATTACTAAATTCCGCGCTCAGATTTCCCTACATACATATAAACAGAGAGAGTGAGTTAAATAAAAGTGTGTATTAATAATTTTGTTAAATTTTAGAATAATTCTATACTTATAGGCTGAAGTGCCGATTACATAGTAGATTAGATTCTAGATCTCTTCTTCGTCTGTTTTTACAGCGTCATAGAAATAAGTGGATCCTCAGAAATTAGATCATTCGATAATTTGTATGTATGCTTTTAAATATCAATATTTCATCCCGATACTTAAGCCTATATTATAAATTTATTTTATTTGGAAACCAGTATGTTAAAACCGTGAATCTCAAATTTCGTTATGAGTTGAGGTTGAAAGAGACGAAGAGTTACCTAGACATTGGATTGGATTGAATTGTATTATGACTTTCTTATATCGTGAATATAATCGTGTAATCTCAATGAGTGTTTATGGTTTTATCTCAAATACTTGGTTTTATAGAACAAATATAGTTCGCGAAATATACGGCATTATAGTTATTTTGATATTTTGGAACTCAAGCAACAAGTAACATATTAAACTGTTTATGCTCTACTGATATTACTTTCTCTGCCCTAGTTGTAAAAAATATTTTCTAGAATGTTCAATGCATTAAAACCTTGACTTCAGTTGTTACGTTAATGCCATTAATAAGAGGACTTCTCTTTCTCAGCAAATAGATATCTGATGAAATTTCTGTTACTGATGACGTCAGCTTTTGTTAGCTATTTAGGGTAGACTTCAACTCTTTAAGCACAGAAGCGTTTAAGAATTGTAAAACTAGCGTTTACCCTTTCCACTGCTGACCACGCCCTCTTTTGTTTAATACGGTCATCGATTTACGATCATCATAGGCAATATCAGCAATATAGGCAGAACACCTGCATGTAATATATGCAATTCTGTGTAAGAACAAGGTATTTATGGGTAGGAGTACGTGAATGTCATTCTCTATTAATTAGCTCTGCGACCGGCAGTGCTGACGTGATATGCTTCACGTCAACTAGAGAAAGAGTTTTTTAAATAAATAGCTGATGAAGAAGCTAATCCATCTCATGTTACGTCATCACTACCGTCCGGTAACACTAAAGACATGACCGAACAGTTGCTAGCCAAGAATCAATAAATAAAGTTCCACACTCATAGTTCCAATTAAGATTTCCTAAGTCGTGGGTTTCATGGATAATAGAGACAATATATACATACACACAGACAAAAAACAAAAACTAAAACTTATTATTGAAAATTTTCCTTCGCTGTGAATCAAAACCAGGTCCCTTTGAATGGCTGTCCGGTAGTATCATAGTACCACACGTCCTTTTTAACGGGTTGTTAAAAAGGAGGGAAAGAAAACGGAAGAAAGAAAGATATGCCGTTATATTCGGTACAATGGATAATTTGTTATAGCTAATGTCTGTTAACATGTGGTCGAGCACGTTCGCATGTGACTACTAGTCATACGAAAATTTATTGACGATGATTCTAAATTTAATTTAACCGGGATAAGTCAAGATTAATGTCTGCCTCAGCGGAGAGTCGAACACGGAACTACTCGCTCATTTTATAGTCATCTATACTTAAGTCATTAATTACCAATTGGGGCGTCATTAAATTAAATTATAACAGTAGTTTAATTTCAATTATTAAATTTATTAGTGAAGTAATTAATATTGACCCATTCGAAACGGAAGTCGCTTTATTTTTTATTATTTATCATAAAGAAATAGAGAAGTGAAATAAGCAGAATAAATAACTTTAATAAAATAATTATATTAGTTCAGTTCTAAATTCGATGAAGAATGCAGAATGGATCTCCCGAATGGTGTCTCGTCTGTTTTTTTAAATATGGCATTCCGTGATCAAATGATACCATAATTCGAGATATACTTCCAAAGTTTCCAATCAATAATTAAAAAGTAAATTTAATTTAAAAGATAGTTTAGTTAGTCTAGTTTACACTTTCAAATTCTTAGTTACTTAGTGTAAAACACTCACAAGCGAAGCCAATGAACATGTGATAAAAGAGAGTAACACTTTGTAACCAATGGATGCAGGTACCCATTAGGTTCAGTCTACATCCGTACTACATCCGAACTGACGTGGTTCAATGATAATGGATTTCTCACGAGTGAAATACATTGAGTGTTATATATTATACTTTAGTGTATTACTTGTAATTAAGATCGAAATGGATTTCGAAACCGACGTAAGTGTCGCAACTCATATCACTTCTGTTTACTTGTCAAGATTAGTGGGTAAATAGTGCCAGGAAATTTAGATTTGTCAAATAGTTTTCCTCATTTGAATACAGACTAAAATAAATGAAATACTGAGAAGCTCTGTGGAAATTTCAGAATTGTATATTACTTTGAAACTAAATTCAAAACAAAAAATATAAAAATTTTGACATGAGATTTTTTTTTTGTATAATGACAGTTTCAAAGTAATATAC
>DWPA01003694.1:0-13764 GCA_018251375.1 Calpodes ethlius | reverse complement strand
ACAGAAAAATTTAGAAAAAAATAAGTTTAGTAAACTGTACTACCTCGTCGGTGTGAGTTGTGACTCTCCTGCAATAGACCTTTGTAGAGCATTCAGTTCTCAAAAAAATTCATCTTTGGGCAAAACGACAACGTAAAATATTGCTAAGTTAAAATTATTAAAAAAAGGATCACAGTTTAAGTGTTTTTTTAAATGGAAAATCTTCAGACGCCTTGGGCGAGTACCTAACATTACTATTCAGGACTGAAACTTTCAGGAATTTTTTTGGGGGTATTAACAAATTAAAAAAATATATTCCCAAAAAAATCTTCCTTATACAAAATTATATCCTTATTGTAAATTTACAAAAAAAATCTTACCGTATAATATTCCTGTTTGAAATTTATCGTGTCATTTACCTAAAAAGAAACGAAGACAAATTATTAATAAGCGTTACTTAGAGCAAGCCTTCATCCAAGGAGTGGTATATTTGTCAAATTGTAAAAAATACGATATTCATAGCTCAATTCCATAAGCAAGTAATACTAATATATGCTAACAACATTTGCAATGTAAATCAAGGACATGGAAATAAACAAAAGGCTTTATTATTATAATTATTGTAAAGGAAAAGATCGTGAGGAAATTAACATATGTAATAATTCTCGAGAATATTGTCGAAGCAAATTGCCAATGAGTTGGCCAATGTAAAGATAGTCTAATTTTACTTGTTTAGTGTGAAAGAAAGAACCACTGGAAAAGTTAGACAGAGAATGATAGGTGATTGTAAAAAGCGGGACGATCGCTACTGCTCCTTCTTCCTCATATATCTGTCTCTCTCACACACAAATATTTGAACGTAAATACCTGTCAATCGGAGAGTCGATCCATCTAAAAGTAAATTGTCATTGTCGCTCAAGGACATTATTAACACCAAAATCATGATTGATTCGTTATCATCGAATAAGAGTGGAGACATTTGCATAATTACTGCTTCTCTTACACTGCTATGGCAACACGTATAATAATTTCACAGTTTAACAAAAAGTGTGGTAGTAGCTGAGTTGTTTCCTACCACCGTGCATGGGTGGTCGAGGTTGAAGGGATTGTTCGCCATAGCCTCATTCAAGTTCACTAGGGTGCACCATAAACAGAGGAATTTGGCTTGGACTTAAGGTTGATAACTCGTCTTACGCCCAGAGGCGCACGCAGCCCTAAATTTTGTAGCATCACATTATTAGGGGTTAAAAATATTTGTAAATTTGTAAAGCTTACTTAAAATCAATTAAGATTGATTTCTCTTCATCATACGCAAACTTAGTTACAATTATGTAATCCTTATTCACATAACACAGTCACATTCCACATAAGTGTACAGTTACAAAACTACTTTTCTTTCTGACATTACAAGGATTTCTCTTATCGTATGTCACGTAACAAAAACTTTTCTCCCGAGGTCGTCGGATAATTTATCATATAGAGGTTTTAAGTTTCTAACGGTTGTTCTCGCGAGATGACATGAGGAAACAATGGGAGTGTTTGTGACTCCTCGTTTTTAAGTAAAATTTTTGCTAAACCAGTTTTTGCGAGATCCTCTTTCATGCTAGTATTCATAAGACAATTATATTTTCAGTAATCAAAATATTTGTATAAAAATCTATCTATCAGCCTACGAAGGTCTACTGCTGGATATAGACCTCCTTAAACTTTCGCAACTCGGACCGGTCCTGAGCATTCTGATTCCAGCGAATACCCGATGTCTTCTTCAGGTCGTCAGTACATTTGGTTCAAGGGCGACTTACACTCCTAAAAAACATCTTATATAAAAAATATAATTTATCATTTCAAGTATAAGTAGGCTTTTATTGATGTTATGATACTGGATACACAGGAAGTATGATGTAAAATTAAATGTACATAAATGTTCATAAATGTACTCAATAAATGAATAATTAATCCCGAATATACAAAATGGCTTCCTATCCCTTGTGAGTTCGATTCAAATTAGCAGAACTTTTTATTATTTCCTTTTTCCTCATTATACGAGCAATATAAAAAAAATACGAATCTAATTACAAATGGCTACTGCTGTTGGAAGGTGAATAAAAAGATCAAAAATCTATAATATAACACTTAATTTTGAAGCTTTTAACGACAACGTAATTTCTATAGCAACTGACAAAAATCTGTGTCAAATAAATTTAACCAGCTTCGTATAAAATGTTGCTAAAACCCATAATACAGCGGACAACAATTTGTCAAACAAGATAAATCACAAATGGGAAACAAAGGTCTACTTCCGACAACATAGGGTTTCCAAACTCAACAAGAGGGAACGGGTTGAACTTAATGGACCTTCATTTTTTCCCATAGCAAAACAGTTATAATTTTACCGTTTCCAAATTTCTAGTATTGATTATAGTGAAGCCGAAGCGTTATTAGAGGGTAACTACGATTTATAAAAGAATAGTTATTCCGATGTAGAAATGGGATTACTTCTGGTATATTTTAACAAAATATCATTCATTTTGGTTCATGTCAGAGTTTAAGAGGACATTAATATTACAATGCTAAATTCTGTTTAAATTTTTCTCCTGAAGCGCTGGAATGTCAGCCTTATCCATATCATAAATTATGTTACTTTTATTCTCACTGAAGAGAATATAGGTATCACGCCATTCTCCTTCATGTTACGTCCTGAACAAGGGATTTGGAAACGTAAAGTTTTCCTTTGTGCAGTTGTTACGTGAGATTTATTGTCAGATGTAATCTTCAAGCATTCGCATTAAAGACATTGTTTTCGGACGATTTCGAGAGTTTCGTTGGTACGGCGTAGTAATTAATTGTAGAAGATAGAAAGTATGTATCACAGTTTACCTGAAAAGGTGCTGTCTTATTTCTTACGTGGAATTTTGATTGAAATATGAGGTTTCATGAAGTTTTTGTTTTGAAACATAAATCTTAACCAGATGATATGAACTAGAAGGATTTCAGGAGGAATACAAGGAAAATTCAAGAAGATTTAGAAGACAAAATCGATGAAGTATATGTCCGGGGGTATAGGATTCTGTAGGTTGAAGTTCATCGACTATTCTCTCTCACTCATTACCTTATAAATCCTAAGTAGCCGTGATAGCTTTCCTTTAAAATTCACCGTATTTATTACATTGCGAAGTATTTTATTACATCTGGCAAAAGGTAGGGGGAACACTTAAAATTAGCACTTTATGTTACAATATATCTCTAAAAGACTCCTGAATAAGAAAACGGTTTTGACAGACCCATAATTGTTAGGAAATACCTTTGTCTACGCTGTATATCATTAATCTGTGACGCGGACCAATCACACGTTACTTGATGGAAAAAAACATTGTTTCTTTAATTATTGGAAGATTCCTCTTCTGCAACCTGCTAGAGTCCCTGAGACTCTGTGGGATTAACGAGAAGAAATAGTCATTCCACCTTTACGCATATGAGAAGTACCCTAAATATTTCCTTTTAAGATTTTATTTTTTCACTGTATCTCCGTGATATCACACATTTATGAGTACCCACGCCAAATAACACTTTCTGCAACTAAGAGCCAAACAGACGGACGGACCTAAGGAAGCTATAAAATTTCCGTTTTAATTACGGAACCCTTACAACTTTGTTATAGTGCATGAAAACGTGAGATTTTAACCGGATAGTATAGAGAACAGCACCCTTTAGGAGGGATCTCTTAATGTAGCCGCGTTTGTTATTCAGCGGGGTGCAATCAAATCAGGGCACTTAAGACGAACGATGCCCCCAAGAATCCCATAAATATGAGATTTATTCCTAAGATTAGCCTATACAAAGACTGATAAATCAAATCAT
Organism: Calpodes ethlius; assembly: GCA_018251375.1. Classification (NCBI taxonomy): domain Eukaryota; kingdom Metazoa; phylum Arthropoda; class Insecta; order Lepidoptera; family Hesperiidae; genus Calpodes; species Calpodes ethlius. Next base: position 9,927 of record DWPA01003694.1, on the reverse strand, counting down.
ACATGGTAACGTGCTACATTTCCATTATTTCCGTCTGGTAGCTTCAAAAAGAAAATATTAACTTTTACAGAGGTTACGTCTTTCAAATATTAATGACTCCTCAATTTTATCAATTATGTATTTATTACCTTGCGTCAAGAAGCAGTCTCAAATAATATCTTATTCATGTTTCAAGTTTTTATCTCGATGACTGACGGGTCGAGAAGATCAAAAATATTCCTTTTCAAATTCAATATGAAAACATTTTACGAATTGAAACGAATATTCGCTTTGGCATTCTTGCTGGAAAATTCGTTTACAAATTTGTTTCGTCAATATGGAAATGTTTACACATGTAAAGTTTGGTTTTCTTTCAAGTATTCGAATATTAATATTTCTGACTTCCGATCTCTGAGCGATCGAAGTTTATTACGTGAGTTCATAAATAAATGGAGGCGTTCCAGAGAATGTACGGTGAGTAACGTCAGCAAACACATGATATTTTTTTGATAATATACACACTCGTTCACACTTCGACACTCGTCATGTTTAAAATTTATAAAACGTCACTTGTGTTTTTATATCATCTGTGACAAACATAAAATTAAAGGACACATGCCAAATAAAGACATTTATTTATAAATCTTTCATTTAAATTGCAATGTTTTTTAATGTCGTTGTTAATGTTAATGTTGTTGGTTTGGGTTAAATCTTGAAAGCCAAATTTGACACACTGATTTATTTCCGATGACAATTTATCTCTAGAACATAATAATTTATTTAGAAATGGCTCCAAACGAGAGAATAATGGTGAACAGCATATTCAGTAATTTCTTTGGAGTATAAAATCTTGTTTTTAGTATTATAAACAATTAATTTATTAAATTCTTTTTAACGTAGTATTTTACCCTAAATTAATCAATCTTTTCTATATTGTTTTGCGTGTCATAAACCGGTAGACAAATATCTTAAATTTAAATATATTTTTTAAATATTAACAATGACCCTCTCTCTCACGGAAATTACTGTTAACTACTGCGCTCAAATGCTCCTTAATTAACGCGTTTATTTTAAGCATTAATGAAGTTTTTTCCAAAATTTTATTTCCCGTTAATTAGTGCCTCAATTAGCGCGGTAAGCGGTTTGTCACGTCTGCGTAGTGTCATTGTTAGCGCTCTAATTAATGTGTTAGAATACAGGTGTGGAAGGTACTTTAGAAGAATAAAAATCCTGCCGTGAAAAGCCGACCGAGCCATCGAAAGATGTTCAACAAATAAGAATATCATTTTCATATGAATTTCCCGAAAATAAGAATCCCAGTGAGATACCAGGGGATCGGATCTCATAAATCTCGCGAAATCCGTTCGCCTAAAAGATTTTCCAATCAATCCTTGCGTGTGTAATGATATTACATACGTGAGCATTTATGTTTTCTTTCTTTTTCCCATTCGTTTTTCTCATTGACTTCGTTCAATCAATTTACATTTTTGCTTTTTCATGTGGGTAATTTATGACGTAGTAAAAGGATTCGAATCCTACGCGGAATTCTAATTATGAAAATTAAGAAAATTTAATGAACTGAGTGTTGCTTTGGTGAAGGAAACCACGAGAAAATTAATTAAAAGTTCTTCATAATGTTCTTAAAACTATGTGAAACGGGTCCGCAAATGACCAGCGTGGCATTGTCCTTTATCCCTTAGAATGTGAAAAGAGACCCGAGCCTAGCAGTTGAATGTGTTAAAATATCACAGAATATGTTATTTAGACGCTCATTGCATTTTCAAAAAAAATTAGCTCAAAAATACATGTTTTTTTAAATCTATCTGTTGGATTATGTTAGTCTTAAGAGCATAAACCAAAGAGATAAAATTAAACAGCTTCAAATATAAAATCACCTTCCGCAAGCTGAAATCGAACACTGACTCAGCCGTTTAAGCGTAATAGATTGACCAAATGGTGCTCAATTGAACTTATCTGAATCATTTAGTCTCCTGATCTCGCTAGCGGCTCTCGTCGGGGAATAGTTCGCTTGGTGGAGGATTTATTTGGTTTAAAATTGATCTGAGAGTTAGAATAATACTTGTAATAGGTTTTTTGTGAAGTTTCAGCGTAGACGTGTCAGTATTCTTCCGATAAAACTTGCGTCTGTTACTGAAGTTTTGCAAGAAGAACTGTTATCTGTACTAATATTATAAATGCCAAAGTGTGTTTTTTGTTTGTTTGTTTGTCTTTCTTTCACGACGACAAGAAGCTTACTATGGTATTATTTTTTTTTGAGATAAGAGAATGACTAGTACTAGGCTAGAGAATACTTTTTACCACAAAAGAACATTTTATTTTTGAGGAAAAATACACTACAATGTATATTTCAGCCAAATTAAAGGAAGTGTTTAAGAACAAACCGTTGTCTGGCAACCATTGATAGAAAGAAATTGACGACCTTTTCATTGCTGTTCGAGTATTTTAGTACAAGTAATCATTTAATACGGAAAATGTACTGACTTCCAGTTGATTGCTTCAACATGAGCTATTAAGTAAGTTTTTTAGGCGTTATCTGCGAACGACAATATACGCCCGAACGCCGCTTGAACAATTATTCCGTCAAGTGAAGTAGATAGGAATACGAACAATCGATCCTCCTTTCCTATTTCACTATGAGACCTCGTCGTATTGTTTGTCAATACGGAGGTTTGTCTCTTCGTATTTTTGACAGTGGAAATTTCTTTGTGTTCGCACCAGTATAGGCTTCGATTTCATGAAAAAATACGAGTTGAAAGAATACTTATATCTCGGAGAGTTGTGAAGATATGATATTTTAAAAAGCTCGAAAGATGCGTTTTACGTAAGCTATAAGTTGCAAAAAGAATGATTCGAGAAAGTAAAAAATGAAAAAAAATTCCCCTGCAATAGTAAAAAAAAACGATTTTTATATTTTGGCGCTCGATATTTTTGAAACGAAGAAAGATATCAAAAATTTGAGAAAAGCTCCTCTGGACAATTGGTTACCTACATTTTGAGCCTAAAACAAAGATTGGGTTGGATTGAAAATTAGGAGACAAAAATTCTTTTTTTTACTATTTTAGCCGTAACTTTTTTCTTTTTTGACTCTCTCAAATAATTATTTTGCACCTTATACCTCTCATAAATACGCATCTGTTGCGCTATTTTTGAATATAATATCTTCACAACTCTCCGAGTAATAAGGGTATTGCACATTTCGAGCCTATAATGGAGTGAATGAAAAGACATTTCCAATATTAATTTATTAATATTGCCAATGAGTAGTTAATGCTTGAGTACTGCGATAACATAAACGTTATTTAAATTACTGTTATTGATGATTTTGAAGAAGTTTGAAATAATTTCGTTAATTTTTTATTCATTATTTATTAAAACTTTTGCACCTTATAAAACTGTATAGAAACAAAGGCGTACCTAATGCTAAAAACATGCTCTCCCAGTCAACCTTTATACCTATAGTTATGTAAGAGATAACATATTTCATAACGCAGTTTTATTTTCGCATACAGTAATAGGCAGGTATTAAGTAACTATTCACGTAAATATCAGCAATGCGTGACAATAATTTAATACTGTTATCACAAATATTAACCAAGAAGGGTAGGTGACATACAATTCCCCAATTAAGGAACAAGGCGAAACATGTCAACAACACGACCAAACAAACACAAGTCTCATTTAATTAAATTACAAGATGTAAAGTCGATAAATGCCCCGCTGTTCTCAGGGGCGGAGCGGTTGTCACGTAATTGAAATTGCGTCTTAATTAGAATGGTCACGTGATGGTGAGTTGCCATCGACGCCCTGGGATATCGTCATTGACCTTGGTGGTATGGTTTCACATAAAGATTTTATTATTAATTACAACTCATAACTGTCCCACTGCTGGACTCGGGTTTCCTCACACAATGTGACGTACAGGCCATAGTCCACCACGCTGGCCAAATGTGGATTGGTGGACTTCACACACCCTCGAGAACATTATGGTGAACCCTCGGGTGTGCAGGTTTCTTCACGATGTTTTTCTTTACCGAAGCAAATGATAATTAACTTGTAACACGCACATAACTTTTTGAAAATTAGAGGCGTGTGAAGGATTTGAACTCATCATTCATCATCATCATTGCAACCCATAATTGTCCCACTGCTGGGTTCGAGTCTCCTCTCATGAGATGAGGGGTATAGGCTACAGTCCACCACGCTGGCCAAGTGCGGATTGGCAGACTTCACACACCCTCGAGAACATTATGGTGAACCCTCGGGTGTGCAGGTTTCTTCACGATGTTTTTCTTCACCGAAGCAAATGATAGTAACTTGTAACACGCACATAACTTTTTGAAAATTAGAGGTGTGTGAAGGATTCGAACTCACGTCCCCACATTCTGGAAACTAACGCTCGAACCACTAGGCTATCACTGCTTAATTAATATTTTATTCATTCGTTAATGGTATTACTAGTATTATTGTCTTTTTCTATCATGAGTCAAATGACTCGTTATTTGCAAGTCTCCAACTTGAGAGTCAATTTTTTCTTTACCATCAGTTAATTAACTGTACTTATCTAAATAAAAAAATAACTAAACCAACTAATCTATAATATTGTCTTCTATGAGGCGACGGTATCACTTAAGTTTTTGTACCTGTAACTATTGATGTGACAATTTGAGGAATAAAAAAAAAAACGCAATCTTTGTTAAATTGTGAAAAAGTAAATTACTGTGTCGAAATGATAAACATTTTTTATTTTTCTTTATTAATAAAAAAGCATTTCCTGGCTTCCGTTACTTCACATTTTCGCCGCAGACAATGGACAATTCTCTTCATTTCATTTCTACCGCAACCGCATTAAGGAATTCCATCCCAAAAAATCCTGCGTTAGTAGCCACAAGGGAACAGACTTACACCTAATTAAAAAAAGGAGAAAGAAAATGTGTACAGATACGTTACGTACTGGTTGTAGAAATTTATTATGAAAGATTTTATAATTTATTAGACACAACAGCCGTACATAATGCGTAACTAATTCAAGGAAACTTTAAAGGCGTCCTTGGTAAAAAGAAAATGTTGTCAGATATAAAAAAAATCTTTATAATTAACTTTTAGGTCCATTTACAAATTAAAACACTTTCCCACACTAGTGTGGGTGTCGGCGATCGTATGTACACGATATTATCACACACGTACATATTTTTTGTGTTATTTTAAGACACACGTTGGCTTATATTAAGAAATTAATCGTCCAGGCGTATTAAGTTCATATAAAAAATGTTACTGGAGTTATATAATACATTGGGTCACTCACGTTAACATATTGCTTTACCCTTTTAGGATTATGTGTCACTAGACTTTACTTGCGGCTTGACCCGTGTGGAAAAAGAACAGCTATAAAATGGTTGTCGATCCCTTTCTTACATTGGTTGCCAGACAACACTGTTGATAAAATCTTTCTTTAATCCGGTTAAAAAATACATGGTAGATCTTTCCACAGAAATGAGATGGTTTACAAATACATATAGTTTTTATTGTTTCTGTTGGTACACAAGATATTATACATGTACAAGTAAAGCACTTCTCAACAGGGTTGGTGGGTGTATCACGTGGGCTTTTCACGTGGGTTATTCACGTTAAAAAGTAGCCTATAGAACTCTTCACACAAAAAATCATACCATAACGACACTCAGTAGAGCCATGATAGAAGGATAAAAAAAATATATGGTGAACATTTATGTGACAGTATATAGTGACCATTTATGTGACAGTATATAGTGACCATTTATGTGACAGTATATGGTGAACATTTATGTGACGGTATATGGTGAATATTTATGTGACAGACAATACATTTTCTCGCCCCGTGGTTGTTAAATATCTTAGTTGTCATAGTGTGTGTGTGTGTGTGTATGAGTAGAAAAAAAATGATTCATTTATTTCATTGTAAGTAGTTTCCAATCCGTCCGAAGTTCAAACTCATGAGCAACAATGACGTCCCGAGCGGTCAGCGACAGACAGTGAGTCTAGGTCAAAGCGAGGTTACAGCCATTTTATTACATTCGTGTTCATTATTTATTCATACTCCCACACACTCATAACCCCTGACTCGTAAATGAAATGAACATACACAATAAACACATCTCAAGTAACCTTGAATCGTTATAGGGTTAGGTAGGTTTAGGGTTCCGTATTTAAAAGGGAAAATGACGGACCGCTTAAGACTTTAGTTTTTTTTTTCTTCTGAGATCCTTTTTCTGTGAAACAAGGGGTGATGTTAAGTTGGAATTGACATTCATTAAACAGGTCTGCAACTCTTGAATTTACGAAAAAAGCAAGTGTCTAGGTCAGCGCAATTAAATCATATACCTTTTTATGCCATAAAAAAACAAAATCAATAAAAAAAAAGTATATTAATAAAATTAAATCATCATATTTTAAAGGCTTCCACGAAACAGTTTTAAAAGTTAAATCATTTTATTGGTTACCAAACAAATCGTGTGTGGGTTGCCCTTATTTTAAGTCATGTGTAATTAACATGCAAATATTTGTAAACTTTATAACTACACGATGTTTTGCGAACTACCCACATCAGGTATGGAGTTCTATACAAATTTTCCTTCCCGTTATTTGTTTATTCATTATCGCTTTTATAAGCGCACGAAACTGCTGGCTACACCGGTATGGTTTATTTTAAAAGCGTATTATTAACTAGTTCACAATTTAACAAAAGCAGTTCACAATTCAACAGAAGTACTTCAAAATTGAACAGTATTAGGTTATATTTTTACAGAAATAGTTCACAATTTAACAGAAGTAATTCACAATTTAAAAGAAATAGTTCACAATTTAAAAGAAGCAGTTCACAATTTAACAGAAGTAGTTCACAATTTAACAGAAGTAGTACACAGTTCAACAGAAGTAATACTGCCCTTACAATAATAACGCTTTGAACGACAATCGTCGTACGTAATTTGTAACCATTCCAAAGATTTAGGAGCCTTTAAAGATTACTTTGATAAGATGAAGATGTTACCAAAAATAATTAAACCATTTTCATTATTATTGCCGGTCAGATAACATTTTTCACTGTCAAAAAATAACGTAGTTAATAGTATCAGGGGTTTCTTTGCGGAAGTCGATTGTCATTAAGTTATGTTAAGTAAAGTAAAGTTAATACCACAAGGTGGTATATGTTTTCATTTATTGTACTGCATGTTTTCCTTTGTGGGAGGGATGGAGGTACCACGCATGTTTTAATACTTTAATGACGGTACGGACTTTATGACGGTATACTTACCGTCATACATTTTAATCGCGGATTGTTGCAATGTACATTTATATTAACTTAGAAAAATAACATATACCCACACTTGTGTCCGCATTGGCCATCGTAAGAACCTACACATTATTACAATACACGTACATTTTTATACTTCATTTTAAGGCAACTTTATGTTTAAAAACTAACCATCTAGGCGATTTAAGTCTATGATAATGATCACCCATAAGTTCAGAAACTTTTTACGTTTCAAACAGTTTTGGTTAAACGGGGTCACCATTTATTCTTTCCGCTCTCCTGCTCGTAAAGGTGTCCCCTGAACAATGAATGAGGCGCAAGTTTTAGGTACCTTAATTTATTTGACCTCCCTATAGTCTACTCACGAGCGATGATAACAAAATTGGTTCGCTACTCAACTTTCACTTTCTTGAAGTGAATCGTGAAATATTAAAAAAAGGGCCACCTGCATGTCGGGCTGGCTACGGTTTCTTTGGTAGTGACCCTGCCTGCGAAGCGAGGGGTCCTGGATTCGATTCCCGGTCGGGGCAGATATTTATGTGACAGATAAATATTCGTTCTCGGGTCATGGGTGTCAGTGACGTGTTATTTGTGATGTGATGCCGCCCGCGACACAGGTAAATCCTACTGCGGGGTTATGAGTGTATAAGCGTTTAAAAAAAAGCATTAAAAAAAAAAGTTTCCCTTTCAAATTTAACATCATGTATATGGAACTTCTATTAACTTTGTCACATGTCCAAAACCGACCATTGAATCGGTAGAGGAGGTGAAACTTAACGCTAATCAAAATTAACACTTCAAAGCTTAATATTTTACAAACGGATTCCTTGATTTAAAAATGGTTTTCGCAAACCCATAAAGAATTTAAAGGATCTACCCAACGTCACCCCATACTGTAAGGTAGACGACAAAAATTCCCAATTTACATATAGAGGAACTGCCATGATTTTTTTTTTTTTATTTTATTCAATTCGTCCGATGAACTACTATATGATATACTATAATATATGGAATTTTATTTTCAGATGAACGATAGTAGATAAATACTCTAGTTTAGCAGTAGGAAGATAGTAAAATAAGCTCTAATAAAGCATAATTTACGAGCCTGTTATAAACGACGTACTCGTACGATAATTCATGCAAGTAACAATGAAGATTGTCATTAAGAATTTATACCGTCCCTCTAGACAAGTTTGTGGCCAATGAAAGTGTAGGAAGTAGTGATGTAACGAATATTCACTCGCATTCGCGGATATTCGCATATTTTTACATATTCGTATTCGCATTCGCAAAAATTTCTGCGAATGTTTTGCGAATAAAGAATATCAGAAAAAAGACAATCTGACGAGGATAATAAGTTAATAAGTCAAAATTCGTTTAAAGCAAAATATTGATAAGAGATTATTGCCACCCATAAACATCAGCAGCTCTAAACGGGATCACCAATAGATTACCAGCAAGAAAGAATAGAGAAGAAGAAACAAAGAAAGTACTCGCCCTCAAGTTATCAACCCAAACACATCAAATCACTTGGCCAATGACTCAAGCAACCAGGTTTTGGAGAAACTTTTTTACGATCCGAGGTACTTTTTGGTATACGCCAAAGTACCTTATCTACGTAGGTTATAATCAATGCTCCTTCAATTGCGACCGAAGCAACTGGATTGATCAATTGTCACAAGCCGTCAGACTATGGACAAAGCAACAATCCCTTCAAAAATTGGAAATCAATCGTATTTTTTAATATTTTGAGACAGAAACAGATATAGATGGTATATATCAGTGTTTAGTTTCCAATTAAATATTCAGCAATCTATATTGTCACTGAGAGGTTTCTACGAATCAATTATACAAGAGAACGGCTTTTTCAGATATTTGATTGTTAACGAATATTCATAAACGTAGAATGGCTTTCGAGTGAATATACGAGTTATATGAAATATGAAAAGTCTATATGAATAGTTTTGTAATGAATAGTCAATGTGAATAGACAATTGGATATGTTCCTACGTGAATATTTTATGATACTGTTATCAGTTAAAGTAAATAAATTGTGTGTTTGTAAGTACGCCTTTACGTTAATTATACTTCTTTGTCTTCATAAATCAATAATAAGTATAGTTAATTAAAAAAGTAGTTTGAAAAGTTTAAATTAAAGACCAGCGTATGTTTCAGGACAATATATTAGCCCAAATTCGATCAGGTTGCATCTTTTTAGAGATCCTATAGTAATTTCGTCATCAAACCAGCTCTGTGATACAATTATATTATATTACCATTCGATTTACATATGTATACAAAATTTCAGCTCAATCAGACACCGGGAAGTGGGTCAAATTTAACATTCAAGATTTGATTACAGACAGACATCGGACACGTGAAATTAAATAAACGTTTGTAATAATAATAATACGCTATGTAAACGAATCCCAATTATACATGCCGACAATTATGCTGAAATCTAGATGCGAATTTAAAATACATTATAAAATTTATAAAATCACTTTTATTACAATTATATTATTATTAATCTATATATATAAAAGAAAGTCGTGTTAGTTCCACTATTTATAACTCATACACGGCTGAACAGATTTGGCTGAAAATTGGTATGGAGGTAGCTTAGAACCAGCAGACGG
>DWPA01003693.1:0-13768 GCA_018251375.1 Calpodes ethlius | reverse complement strand
AAACTTACACTATAAATGAAGTTTAAAAATTATCTAATTACTAGATGATGCCCGCGGCTTCACACGCGTGTGCGAGAAGAACAATAATAATAAGTTTATCAATTCCTTTCTATCATTGTTTACAGGCAACGCGTTGTTGTTAAATACTTACTTTAATTTGGCGGAAATAAACATCTTAAGGGATCTTTTCACATAAATAAAATGTTTATTCACGTTCGAAATTATCCTACAGTTCTCGTCTATCTATCAGAAGAGAACTATCTATCTCTAGCAATAATCATAACATAAGGATGCTTTGTTGCACCGTGAGAGAAGGAGAAATAAACAAAGAAACTCACTTTCCTATTTATAATATTAGTACAGTTTTTTTTTTAATTTCAATAAGTCAGTGCTTGACTACCATCCCACCTGATGGTAAGTGGCGATGTAGTCTACGATGTTGTGCGCACTAACTTGAAAGATTAGTTAATGTCAAACTTCGCGAAGAACTATTATTTTTTGTCATAATTGGTATAGTTACTCTGTTTTATAGCAACATGAAGACAAGAACAATGTCAAAGTGCCAACAACACTAAGAAATAATTAAATAACCGCGAAACATATATATAAGGATGGTAAGCCTTTATTGAATAGCGAATAAATTTCGTTTCTGTTGAACTAACCCACAATATAGCATGGTATACCTCAACATATGGATTATATGAAATAAAAATTACTAAATTCACCAAGGAAGCCTAACCTAACTTAAACCTAAGGCTTTTAGGGTCATTTACTAATTTTAATGTTTAGTGTGTCTTTTATAGTACACAGTTTAGAGCGGTGTTTATCGACGTGGCGCCCACGCCGCACAGGAGGCAGTTCGAATTGACGTAACTTTAACCCTTTCCTTCTGGCCCATTTAAATACAATATTAGACATCTTTATATTCTTAAAGGTGAGGCATGGTATAAACAAGGTTGAGAAACCCCGGCTTAAAGTATGGACGTATTTTTCGGTGGTCATTATATTTGATCACAATAGTAGGTACTAATTAGACGACAATATCGGTTAAATATATGATATATAATGTAAAAAGGCTATAATTTTTTCATTGACTAATGGTGTATGGTCAAAATAAACTTGTATGTGTTTATGTGTATAGTCTGGTATTTTCCTACGCTTGAGACCTAATTCCTTTATATAAATATTTGATAAGCTCAAGGGTTAGTGTCGTGGTGCTGATTTTGCTAAAATATTTTAGTTTTGCTGTCATTTTATATTTAAATAATTTCTCCGTCAGTTTGGTAGGTGGTAGTCGGTTGTACTAGATTTGTTTGATGTAGTAGGTTGTTCGGAAAGTTTGTGTCGTTCTACGGTAGGTAGTGTGTGAAACGACTGAATATGTCACAATTATTCAAAACAAATGACAGGTGTACACTGTACGTATTCTAGAAGAGATAGCTTCGGCCATATTTGGAAAAAAATGGGATAAATTCGTCAATATTTAAAGGTGATGCGTTTTAATTGTCCTAAAGTATCGGCATTAACTTTCCAGACAACCATACTTTTAATAGGAGAAGATGAATTTGGATTTTGTAATTTTAAACTTATAGGCTTAATTTTTGGATAAGACTAATTTCCTGTTAGAACTGGATTCCGATGACCTGTCAATATATATAACCTCAAACGCTATCTTACACTAATCACAAGAAGACACTTTTTTTTTTGTTTAGATTTTATTTTGATATTTTTCTTCGCTGAAACAGTTCGAATCCGAGCAATAAATATTCTGTGACATTTAAGAGAAGTTGTTTTATTTAATACTAACATTTATTTTATTTATTAAAAAAAAAACAAAGTTTTTATTTTGCTAGAGCACTACAACAAAAAAGTGTATGTTTTGTTCATAGTCATGAAGTGAGCCAACACTAAGTGTATATAACCTGATAGGGTTATTAAAAAATACGCAGTCATCGGAAATGAAAGCGATATGTGAAATTTCAACCAAATCACAAAATTAATTTATTAATTACATAACAATTATATATAAATTTAACTGTCGGCAAACTCAATATTTATCTACTAGGAACTGCTAAGAGTTTTTCGTGTCAAAGTATAGTGCACTGCGACTCCAGGGTTATTTATTGTAAAATATGTAGATCGCAGATGTTTTTTTTTAAATACTATAAGTCAGTGCTTGACTACTATCCCACCTCATCAGGTGGGACCACATACCATCGTATCGTCATATATAGACCACTTACCATCGTAAGTGGTCTATATATAAGTATAATTGAGAAATTCAACCATTTCATTAAAATTACGATTTGATTGACTCTAAAAATTAGATTAGATTCCATCTTGGTCTTGAATTTGAATTAAACTGTTTTGAAATTTAATTAAGAAAATAAGATAAAAAAAGTACACAGATTGAAATAAAATTCATTCAGCTTGTCACAAATAGATATTTATTTAACTTTATTTATTTCTTTAAACATTACAATATTTTTAAATATGTATTTGCTTAGGAAACGAAATGCGAAGAAAATTCTTGATAGCAAGATCCGATAATTACAATTACAACTATAATACTCAACAGTAAGTACTTTCAGATAATTTTATTATAGCCTACTTACGTTTTTAAATTTGGGGAGAGAGGTTTCAAAATGCACGAGTCTACGCTCACACACGATGTACCATTTAAATCCCCAACAACTCATATTTGCACTCATTAAATGCCGATTTCAATCATTAAAGTCCATCCCATTTCCATTTAACAAAGTCATTGCAGTGTTTTTGTAAAAAAAATAGTTACGCTGGCTGTACCAAGGTACTAAAACATTCGTAATTATTGCAACTATGTTTGTATAGATTTGAAATAATAAATTAAAATAGTAATGATTAAAACTTATGTCGATACAATACAATTACATTGATAAAATATAAAGTATCCAGCCGTTTACTTTCTGTTTATTTAATTAAAAATAAAATACATAATTGTTTAATACGAAACAGATTAAACTTTTACTAAATAACCTTTTCATAGAAATTAAAAAATAAACACTGGCAGTTAATAGCGAAACACTGTGTTAATTATGTTTAACTTAGATGCCATCCGTTTGGCCTATGCATGAATAAATTCAAATAACAACTGTTAAGAGAATACCATAGACTATAATTATTAAATTACTCGGATACATCGTATGTTGAGCAGTCTATTAACATTTTCGTGCGGATTACCACAGTGTAATATAACGATCTAGTGATCCAACGTCACTTTGTCGTAGACAAGTACACTGTGCTTAAACTACTATATCTTACACATAAGGAACTTTAAACTTTAGAACGTGGTTACGTTTTGGACAAAGTAAAATTAAGAACGCAAGTTAAGTAACGGTGTGTCGGTCGTCGAGGAGGTTGTGGGGCCGAGGGCGTCAGCGCCGGCGGCCGAAGCGGAGGAAGGAGTGGACGACGTCTTGGCGCTTCATTCCAGTATCCAGGAGTTGCGGGTAGTCTCGGACCAGAGCTGGAAATAGGCATTTGTGGTGAAGTACAAATGACATTTTATTTTTTTTCGTTATTGTAAAGCTATAAAAAGATTTTAGGTATTTAATATCAGACTACACTGCATTGGATAATATATTTTTAATTAAATACCATCTAAATACAAAAACTGCCACATTACAGCTTAACGGTAGTCACTACCTTTAAACCGTGTCATCTTGTCAATGCTCTTGCCAGTATGTATGCAATATTAGAAGTCGAACGGTTAATGGTTAAGGCGTAAAAGCGTAACAAAAACTCACCAATATAAAATACCTATTGATAAGAAATCGAAGAAATGACGAAACGATGAAGAAAACTTTAGATATAAGTACCTTGATACTCCGGTACTTGTTCGCCAGCTGCCTCGGCGTATAGCTCGAGGAAGGTGTTCAAAGCCTGGCAGAACCTGGCCGCGCGAGGGTCGTCTTCAGCAGCCGTGGCGCACAGCTGGCCGGGCGCGCCCGCCACCATGCTCGCGCACCACGCCAGCGCCGCGCATACCACCATCAGACGACAGGATTCAACTCTGAGGACAAAGTTGTTAAGTTAATTTCTTGTCCGTTCTTCCTTGTAAGTGTTTGATAGGAGAAAAACAAAGTCGCATGTAATCCTTTTAACACGTATCTCCAATTGGGTATCACCAGTGTTGCTGGTAACATGAACATCCCCAAAAGTTAAAATGAGACATCACGAACTATCAAGACTTGTGAGCACGCGTCAGGAGTAGTATGTGGGACTACCCTTAAATACCAACTGATGATTTAGTACCGCCAGCACCAACATTGTTATGTGAAGTCAGGATAAACAATAACAATTAAAAACTGAAATTTAGAGATTACAATCAAAATAAGTAGGTAATAAAATCAAAATACTTTAATATCGATAAACATTTTCAAATTTATATGCATGCTAAAGTTTAACCAGGTCCTCTGACACGCTAACACATTTATGAAGAGATGTATTATAAGATATCGAATAACTACAAAGGTTGGTATCGCAGTGCGATGTGAAATGTTTTCCCTATTACAACATCAAAGAATATCGTAGGCGTGTAATTGAGAGGGTTACGGGCCTTGTTAGATCGGAAACCTGAGGTACAAAGATATGCATTTCGTATGCAGTTGAGAATTATTTATTTTAAGTATACTGGATTTATTTTAAACTAGATGCTTAAATAAAATTATTACTATACCATACAATATGTCTACCTACGAGATATTTGATGCCGTAACTTTACTTATTAATTACTTACCAATAAAGTTACTATAGGATAGATATTCGTAAACTGTTTCCAAAGAGATGTAATTCTAATTCGAACTTCAACTCGCGTTGTAAAACTTTAGAAATCTAAATGTATGTCACTAGGATATCATAGCTAAATCTTACCATTCTGATTATCCAATAGTATTAAAATATTAAGATTCAATTTCTATGATATTAAAATAAAAATGTTACATAGATTTACTTGAATCGAATTGAAGTTCAGTTAATACCCTATATTCGCTCTTCCTTTACCTCGTCTCCGCTATCCTAAATACAGATGAGGTATACCAAGTTTTCTCTAAGTAACGATTACCTAAGTCACCGTGGTGTAGTACATTAATATACACCAGGGATCCCTGAAGTGATGAATATCGAATCCCAAAAATCAACCGTTCAAGATACTGTATAAGTTGTGTGAAGTTTACCAAACTTATAATAAAGATGATTAATATTTTAGTAGGACTTACTATTACTCATTTATTTGCGTACTATAAAAAAGTTCAACAAGTCAATAAGGCGCAAAGAAGTAAAAAAATTGAGGTCTGAGATTCATTTTGGAAAAGGAGTCATTCGCCCAAAACAGTTCAGGAATCTCTGTAATACACTGTACATTAACAATATCATCTTGTACAGACGTGTTGAAGGTATTTTTTTAATAATAATAAAACAATGAAAAGAATTATAAAAGTGGAACATCCCCCGTATCAAGATTACAACAGTATCCGATATCGCAGCTAGTTCAATTAACTCCCAATACCAGCGACTGTCGAATATTTCGGGCACAATAAGACAACAGTCGGAATGCGGCTCTAAGAAAACGTGACCCCGCATTATTAAAATGCCGCAATACAAATAAGTGTTACCCGAAACTTATTGGTTTGCCAAACCCTGCCCTTTGATTTCCAAACTGGATGTTTTCGATATCAAATTGTTTTGTGACAGCGAACACGATAAAGGTCATCTAGTAAAGTCAGGAGTCGCGTGAACCAAAGCAGGGTTTTTTGTTAAATCGTAAAATAATGTAATGCGTATTGAGGCGGTCTAATATACTAACCTAATCCTGTACTAGCAGATCAGGTGATCGAGTAGACGATAAATCGACATCGATATATCCCATCTAAGTCAGCCTCCTGCCTGCTAGTAGAGTTTCACATAAGGTTTATATTATATTATCAAATTTATTTACAGTTTTATAATTTCTGGTATCTTCGTAATCTTCGCAAAGAAGTGTAAAGTCTGCGAATTCATATTTCGTGTCGTCGAGACGGCATTCATTTCCCCTAAAGTTATGATCACTGTTTGTATATAAATTAGTTAAAACACCAACTCTATGATGTAAATTTGAATAAAGTTCATAAATTATCCATTCAGCGTCCATTCTGATTTATTCGCTACTAAATAATGAGCAACAAGGCAACAAAACATTGTGGAAGTCATTACGTTAGTCCGATCACTCGCGGACGCTCGCTCTGCATTCTGATGAGTAAGGCAGCCTACAAACGACCAGATCCAGAGTAATTCTTCTGAACGTAGTTCAAAAACTTTGTGTCCTAACGGGATTTAATAATTTTAGCCTGATGTGAAAATAATCGGTATGACACAAAGTAATTACGACTTCGAAGACTCAATCGTAGATTAACTAATAGTTAATACTTAAATATCACTCTCCGATCACGGAAGCAAATATTTACACATTTATCACATCAAAATGGTAAATTTTGTTTTGTCGCTCTTTCACGGAATAATGGAGCGACCTTATGATATAATTTTTGGTGTGGAGATAGATGGGAGCATGAAAAGTGACGTGGGCTACTTTTCACCGCAAACAATATCTTATTTCTCTGAGAAGATCGATTCCACCAATAATTCCACCAAATAAAATAAATATTTAACAACAAAGCAATCAATTATAGAAAGGAAACGACAACCATTTTAAAGCTGTTCTCTTTTCACGTGCGGGTGAAGCCGAGGGCAGCATCTAACGTGCTGTAAACCATTGAATTCAACCAATCGTAAGGTTGTGGTTTTCTGGCTAAAAAAGGATCCCTGTAACGTATTTATTTCGATAATTCGCCTACGATGTTTATTTCGTTTTTACAATTAACATTAATTGTTGGGCTTCAACCTATTAGCGTCCATTTCAGGGCAAGCGCTTTTCGTAATTAAGGATTCTTGGAGCATTCTCCATCACGCACAAAAGCGAATTTGTGGAGAAAAGTGGCTAACTCGACTCTCGGAAGTTCTTTGGCTACCAAAAGGCCTCTGATGTAATTTAACGGCGACTAATAAATATGTCCTCCGAAGCACGTAATGAAATAAAACAACTCTCTTTTGCTTACCCTAATAGTCATTTATATTCATCGTCATCATCATTTCAACCCATAACTGTCAAACTGCTGGTCTAGAGTCTCCTCTCATAATGTGAGGGGCATAGGCCAGTTCACCACGCTGGCCAAGTGCGGATTGGAGGACTATATTCAATCAATTTGCAGATTATATTCAATCTTCCCGTAATCTCTGAATAAGTGAGTTAGTAAAATAACAATCACTTTTTACAGCCGCTAAGTAGGATTTGGGAGCGATGGATAGATACAGTATTAAGAACGGCCGTAAGTTTCACTATGTTGAACCAATTGAATCAATCCATCTGATTACTTCATGGAATACAGCACGGGTGCTGAACGCTAACAAAGATTTACTCAATTAAAAAGGCTCTGTAAATATCACAGTAGTTTCGTATCCCGCGCACCAGTCTGCATGCTGATGAGATGACCGGATAAAGCGAACAAACGGTCCAAATCCACACTTAATCTGTTTGCGCTCTTTACGTCGCACAACACGCCGCAAGCTTTGTAACTTCGTCGCTTAATTGCTTTACGATCGCAAACAACTTCTTGAAAACGCCGTATCATAAAGCGTTATATTGTGTCGTATGAAAATATTTGTGAAACACAAATTAGTTTAAGGTTTTGGAAACTCGAGTAACAAAAATAACTAGGTTGATTTTTTTTGTGATATACTATGGATTTGAAACAAAACTTTATATAACATATCACAAAAACCGTAACATCTAAGTATCAGAATGCTGAGAGATGTTTGGAATCATGTAAATCAAGAGATGTTTCACGCATTTTTAAGAACATAACCGAAAAACCTCAATTGAGTGTAAAATTTGTCACGATATTTTTATACACTCTAAACAAATGAGAATACTTTTTTAAAGTCGCGTGTCTCTCAAAAACTGTGGACTGTTCCATGTAGAATTAAATTCCAGTCGAATTTTAAACATTCTAGTAATTCAGCTCATGTTAAAGAAATTAACCATAAGATTAATATTCCAGTAATCCATCTCAAGATTTTTGTAGACACATTGTTCCTATCAAAGCACATCGCCCTCCCAAATGAAGTAATAATTCGGCAACAAATTGCTCCCGCCAGAGCTGATTGACGGGCAATGATCGAAAGTCGGTTGGGGAAACGGGTTTTGAGTTTTTGCACGCGCTCCTCCTCCCTGGAACCCGACTGACGATGGACTTTGTAATTTGGGTCATTTGAACTCGTGGGAATAGCCTTCTTGCATGTATGCAATAATGCAACTCACCAGCTTTTGTTTCATCATCAACATAATGTCATTTCAAAAATATAATGGACATTCAAAGCTGGATGTGACATATTGTTATTTACGTCAGCTGTTTGGTAATTAAAATATATCTCTCTTAATCTATGCTCACAATAGGCTATTTACATTCCACTTTATCTAAATCCATTTGACTATTCTACTGCGATACTTCCATATAAATACTTTAATATATAGGCGAAAATAAAAATAACAATAATAATTGAAAATCATTGGCACTAAAGAGTTATGATTAAATGTGAAAAGTATGTAGTGATAATTGATACAGTTGTTATGAAAATTCTTTCATTTGTAATTTCTCAATTTATAAATTAATAAAAAATATTCAACAGTAATAACAGAGGAAATGAGGGTGAGCATTGCACTCAATCATTTTAAGTTCCTTTGTATGTTACATTAAAATTTAAGCCTAATAATTGTTGCTCTTGTTATTGGTTTTCCCTATTGTCGAAATTAGGGGACTTCCCCTAAATTTAAGTCGACTTAAAAGAGAACTTAGGATAGGAAATGGGTACTTAATCGTATTTATATTTCTCGTTATAATTTTCAACGCATTCCGTTCCGAAATGGATTCCTAATATCTCAAAGGCGGGAGAAGATTGGGATAAGGTGAGTAATATCGTTTCAAGTAGACCTTGTATTTATAAATTATTAAGTAGTTTCGCAGCAGGCCAACCGTACAGTTGAATGTTTTAAGGTAAATGTTAATGTAATTTAAAATCGTGATTAAAATTTTCTATTATATATTTACAGCCTGAGGGTTAGGCGACGAGGAGACCAAAGGATGTTCCAGTTCGATTCATTTCTCTCTACAATATCTTTGCATTTAATTTTTTAAGACCTAGAGCAGTAATAGTAGGGGCGTGAGTTCGAATCCGGCACGCACCTCTAATTTTCAATAAAGTTATGTACGTAGTACAAGTTAATTATCACTTGCTTGGGTGAAGAAAAACATCGTGAGGAAACCTGCACACCCGAGTTCTCCATAATGTTTTTGAAGGTGTGTGAAGTCTACCAATCTGTACTTGACCAGCGTGATGGATTATGGCCTGTACCCCTCACACTGTGTGCGGAGGCTTGAGCACAGTGTTGGGACAGTTATGCGTGGTTGATGACTTAAGACCCAATTTTTGTAACTTTAATAATTTACAAAAGCCTTCCTAAGTTACAATATGCTCATGAAAAAAGTTTTACTTTCAATAATGTCAAAAAATAATAAATTGCCTTTTGTTTTCTTTAGTTCATTTTAACGTCTCCAAATACTTTAATGACTTCTACCAGGCCTTTTAGGATCTATGTCTTCTTCATAACTTACTGTTAGCGGTAATAAATAAATGAGTAACGCTTACACGCCCTTACTAAGTCTCCTTATGTCGCAGGTGGCACTGACAACATTACTAAGCCATCACTAATCCGAGTAAAACATCTTTCACATAAATCTCTTTGCTGACCGGGAATCAAACCCGGGACACTCGCTTCATAGGCAGAGTTCAATAAGTCACGGGATCGTGAGGGTCGGGGTATTAAATTCAATGTAAATCAATATTTTAATCAGTCGGTAAGTCAAGACGGACGGAAAATTACATCATCATCTTTTTGAAGAATGAATCCCTTTGGATATGAAATGTCGTAATCCAAGGGAGGTTAGAGAAGAATGTTTATTTCGTTGTTTAATGTACACGGGAACTATTTCTATTAACGAAATGTTCTAAATTAAGTCCAATGTAACTTAGTCGTAGCCATCAAATGTAACTAAAGTACTGTTCCGATATAAAACAAACATTTTGTTGAACACCACTTCAAAATTTTCATGTATTTATATAAAATATGGCGTAAATGACCTTAATTATTCATGTTTATAACAGGCAAAGTCTGTTAGAATTTTGTAGTTTTAACTTGATTAATTTCTTTATATGCATACCTCAAATAACTATAACAGTTATCGTTTAAATTTCATCTTATACATGTACTACTTCCGTCAACTTTTTCACTTGTCAAATAGCAGCCATTTTCAACAAAGTTAGCATTTTTGAATTTATACGTAAATGGATTTCTAAATCACGTAAAAGTTTTCAAAGATCAACAATACTTTTGAATTACCATTTTAACTATATCTATCAGGTCAAAAATAAAAAAAATCATATATTCCAATGTTATTTGACGTATCCTGAAAAAAATTATAGCGTTTTATTCTACTCCTCTATCGCCACGTATAACAGATATTTAATACGAAACTTCCCGGTGCTTTGCAAAACAAACAAAACGGACAGGACCAAAATAGAAGAGTTTAATTTTGTCTACGAGATCCTAAAAACAGCACGCACCAATCATAATCCACGCTGTAGTTTAAATTATTATCGTCTTCATATAAACAGATAGAAATTTAATTAAACAATTGGTAACGTCCATCTATTCCACTTATATTAGACGCAGAATCACATTGAAATATCTACTAACTACTCGTAATTAAGAAAGTAAACGTCAGGAAACTAGGTCATATTTAAACGTATCCCCTATTTATAGCCATGAGGTCCTATCTATTGTCTCTAGGTTGAACTATCAATTGGCCTTTAGACCCAGTAATGTCTAAGTGTGTACCCTGATTTGCGTCAATTGACCTGGTGCTCGCACGGTCTTGGGTCCAATTATACTAAATATACCCACAGTAATAAAATAAAAACATTAAAAGAGCTTTGTTGTGAACTGACACTTTACTAGCGAATAGATCGTCATGGTCAAATGACTTACAATAAATTCACGTTGGAGAGCACTTTGTAGTAATTTTAATGTCCATATAGTTTAGTTTCTAATAAGCTGTCTATATCTATCAGCCGTTGAAGGTCCACTGCTGGCTAGGCCTCTCTTACTTTGTGCCGCTCAAACCGGTCCTGAGCTTTATGAATCCAGCAATATACTCGCTACCTCTGAATACTGTGAACATCACACGGAACTAAGTTATCTATAATCAAACATTTAAGCATTACGTCGAGAACCTTAAATTGCTTCGAGAGAATTCTTTATTCTAGTCAAAAAAACAAAGATAGTTCAGGATAATCCGTAATTAAAGGGGAGATCGAAGGAAAGCGACCACGGATACGAAATTTTATACATTAGTCCGATCATATCAGGACATATCTTGGAAGACATTTTTAGAGTAGACTTGGAAGAGATTTTCATATTTTGGACATATTTAGAGCGCCGAAAACTGGTACAAAAGGCGTAAGGGTGTAAAGAAGCTTCGTGGTGCGCATGATCCTTAGAACTTAGGACTATACTGCAGAAAGAGAGAGAGTCTGGGTGACTACTCTACTTTGGCTAAACATTCGCAAAGCAAAAGCACCACTTCCTTTAAAGTTCGCTGGGCGTTAAACCACTTCATTTAACCTCAACGAATTATGAAGTTATTGCTGTTTACTATCCTAGCTAGCTATATTTAACTAGCTAGCTTTATCGGCTTCACAAATGTGTATACCTATGCTATAAACTAGCTATTTGATACGAAGGTTCTCTGTGCTTTGCAGGACGGACTGATGAACATCACCATAATGGAAGAATTTCATTTTGACTACGAAAACCTATTGTTTTTTTCTCAGATGAATTGCAAAATTTCCTTGAGTAACACCCCGGTGATACATTGTCGGGTTGAAGTCCAAACTATTCTACAGAAGTATTGATATACAGAAATTACCTTCAGTATTGAACTTCGGAAAAGTTTATTTATTTTTATTGTATATTATCGCTCATCAAAATTACACCCGATCTGTAACGGGTAACCGCGTTAAATTTATACTGTTAAATCGTTCGCCACGACCACCTTCACAGTAAACGAGAATTAACTACGCAGTAAACTGAAACGCAATCCTAGAGGCATTCATTAGCAACGTGTAAAAACGTCTAATAACGACGATCCACCGCTGATATTATATTAAATAGTTATAGCGTTATTATTATTTTGTTTAAAATAATT
Source organism: Calpodes ethlius (assembly GCA_018251375.1). Taxonomy (NCBI): domain Eukaryota; kingdom Metazoa; phylum Arthropoda; class Insecta; order Lepidoptera; family Hesperiidae; genus Calpodes; species Calpodes ethlius. The sequence goes on along the minus strand of DWPA01003693.1, from coordinate 1,376 downwards.
TTGTTTTTGAGCTTATGGTTATTATTATTTAAAAAATAATCAAACAATACTTTTTACAAAATTAAAAGCAAACTCAAAAGTTACCAAGTGAATCTTTACACCCTTTATACCAAAAGACGGAATGAATCGTAAATAAACTTTTAATATAACTACATTTGATTAAGGTTTTGTAAATATTAACCAAAATATGACGTTGATTTTTTAATATATACGAAAAAGCCAACCAAAACCGTCTCTTGTGATTTCTGTATAGTCCAATGGTTAGCTGGCAGAGAATGTATTGATTGTTAAACTCACCATTTGTACATCGATATTTTATTGTGGTCGATTAAAAAAATAAAAATGTATTCCGACTGGAAGCCATATTGACGTGTATTGTGGGAATTGTGTTGATTCCCTACATGTATGTACACGTCTACTGGGGCAGGTTGTTAGCGTAACTCAAAGTATACTGGTGTACCTACAAAATATAATTTATCACTACTTAAAAAAAATTAAGTTCACCGTCGCGTCCAAACACATACTCAAAAACTACCTAGAGAATCAATAAACCATTTACACCAATTATGTCGTCACGAGGAAGGGGAGGTAGGGGTATACAAAATGATGTGACATGTGACACCGCGGGGATGAGTCATAAGATTCATGACGTCACATGTATCAGTATTAATCTATATCAAATATGCTTCAAGTATCAAGACAAAAAAGATTTCAAAGATCATGAACACAATGTGACTACTTTTATTTAATTATTAAACCTTTAGTTACCACAGTAAAATGACGCAAATGGCAAGCTTAATTTTTAACGCATTTTCTGCCAGCTGAACATTGAACTAAACATAAATGCACGAGAGGTGGAGTGGAAAGATGAGATACAGATACATTCTAATACCTACATTAAAGTATACACATAGTACATATATATCCGTAAGTACTAATCTAGTATGACTCGTATAATTAATTTGAGTTATGTTGAATTCAGCATACGTATGGTAGCGAATGTCCCATCCCTCTCAAGTCGACAACAGAAGTGGGTGTGGACAATGAATATCTCTTGAGGTTCTGTTGTATGTTTTTGAATAGCATCGGCGCTGTTACTCTAATTATTTCTGGAGCGGACGGAGTGCACCAGCTGCGAATCGATTTTAGATGTTACTTGTCCTTTATTTTCTTACGTTTAAACTATTTTAATGGAAACGATACTAAAATATGTTTCACATGAATTTGACTCTTTATATATTCTGTTATTAATTTATGATATTTGTACATGGTTGGCAGTGAACCTGTCTGTCGCGTTCCGAATTCGAAATCTGGCCAGGGCAAATATTTTATGCCAGATTAATATACTCGTACACACCTTCGGATCTTTTTGGCGT
>DWPA01003692.1:0-13768 GCA_018251375.1 Calpodes ethlius | reverse complement strand
CTATCAAATAATCTTTCACCCATCGAATTATCTGTTACAAATGCATTTATTAAAGGAAATAAAACATTAAATACTGTTAATGTGCAGTAATCCTTTGACAATAACAATTACAGTCGAATTTCAAGTGTACAGAAAGCTCCACTGCTGGACTCTGGTCTCCTCACACAATGTGAGGGATAAAGGTCGTAGCCCACCACGTTTTCCAAGTACGGATTAGTAAACTTAACACACGTTTGAGAACATTATGAAGAATTGGTGCACCGAAGCAAGTTATTGTAAATTAGAGTTGCGTGCAGAATTCGAACTCAAGCCCCCATGTTCGCGAAAGCAACCTTCGAAGCATTAGGCTATCACAGCTGTTTTTTCATATACAACAATTTTTATCAACTTTTTCCTAAATGCATGGTTTGTTAAATTGTTAAGGAATAGTTACTTTTTTGTTATGAAAAACATAAACTGTATAGTATTTTAATGTTATAAAACAACTTATATATTTCTTGTAATATTAAATATCACATTATGTTATTCACTTCAAGGAATAATCATGACGTAATAAAATAAAACATTGTGCAATCTTGAAAAATATTTCACCACAGTTATAGTAACAATCTGAAAATAAATGTTGTTTGTTGCAAAATGATACTGACTCAGACAGAATACTGATACATTTAATATTGTTTACAAAACTGTCACGGAGTTTTCACGACAATAAATCATTGCAATACGAATATGAAGGGATTCGACGACTATTTCCATCCTAGTTCTATCTATCAGCCTTTAGACACAGGCCTTCCCTAATTTGTGCCGTACAGACCGGTCCTGAGCCTTCAGAATCAGGTCTTCTTCAGGTCGTCAGTCCATCTAGTTTCGGGGTGACCTACACTCCTTTTTCTGAGACGTGGACGCCATTGAAGGGCCTTTACTATTACCCTTATTTGATAGGTTGCCTGGAAGAAATTGATATGTAAATATATGTTATATGAACGCCCGCTGTTTCTGAGTTCTTTTTTTAATTATTTGTATGTTTTGTGGCGTGTAAACAGTATAATTTTGTCTAATTAATTCTTCATGTCTTAGCTCTTTGGCTCAGTTTGCAGGACAGAAAGTTTCTTGTTTGGTTTCATAATCCATTGATGTATATATTTGATATTACTATTACCCAAACAAATAAATTATGAGTATTTTAGTAAATTGTTATTATTTCACAAATATTTAGTTAACTTTAATATCAATTATACACTCCTTTTCATTTCCATTTAGTTGCTATTGTAATTGGTTGCTCTTGACTTCGTATCTTGTAGTATTTTAAGATTTATTATCAAAAAGATTGTACATGAACATAATACAAGTACCTATACAGTAACGAGTTGATATCTTAGTTGTATCTTACACGTACAATCAAAAAAGATAAATAAGATATAATGTAAGAAAACATTTACAAATATCATTACAATAACAAGCGCTGATACGCAAACAATTTAGAAAAAAAAAATTGGAATATGTATTCTGAAGGTATTTAGTTTAAAAACTATTTGCGTAAATATTTTTCACCCAGAACAAGCAAATTGGTTATTATTTTGATGTAGACTATGTCATTTAATTTACTTAATTTTTACTTTATTTGTGTAAACATAAAAGGTAAAATAAATACACAGGATATTACACAGATAATGGTACATTACTCTACAATCAAGGTCATTATTATCATTTGTCGTTATACAGAAATAGTAAATAACTTTTAAAAGAAAATAATTGTTAATAAATAACTTAACGAAAAATAATAAATTTAATAAGAATTCGTGCTACTAAATTTCTTACATGTAATAGTTATTTTACAAATAAATCTGAATAAAGTGTGAAAAAATATCATACGAAATATTTTTTTATGTAAATTATTATAATTTTAGTACTAAAAATAATACTTTTTTAATGTTTTCTGACGCTGAATGTTTTCTTTAAAGAATTTACAAAACAGAAAAATTTAAAGCTATAAGAAGCATAAACAGTTGTTGCAAAATGTATAGCGATATGTTGATCAATGGTAAGTAATATAAATCGGTCATTAGACGAAGAGCCGTCACGCCCGATGACGTCGTGAAAGCTCAACGCTCATTGCATTAGACGGGGCATAGAGACGTCCGCTCGCTACGGTCGCGTCCACAATACAGCCGATACACCGGCCCTGGCGTCGCCAGTTCAAAAATAGTCCGCGCCAACCGACAACGACTGCATACAAAAGTGGTCTGCCGCCAAACGTATCGCCTTATCAAATTTCTCTGCCCACACCCAACGAAGCCGCCCACGCACCACTCAAAACCCATTCCAAACCCGACCACCGCACCCCGCGGTCATGCATTAGTATGTTAGCACAGACGTCACTTATCACAGAAGCACTTCGAAGCATTAATCGATTAATAAGCTCCGAAACTTACACCGGTGTTGCACTGCACGACAAATCACTGCTCACTTCGGTAACCGTTCGCGAGGTACTAGCGCGCGCTCGGCGGTCGCCACTGCTACTCGTCTACTGCTCCCGATCGACTCGACCAGTGGACCGACGCTCCAAAAATACCCCTCATTGTGTGTACATTCACAACACTTATAATACCTAGGCTTTGGAATAAATATCTGCAAAGGCTATAAATAGATGATACAGTAAAGGTATAAAACCGTGCAATAGGTGCTATTAACCTAAATGATCCGGCCTGGTTCGAGTTGGACAAATGGTGCGCGCGCGCAGCCAATACAAGAGTTGGACGCCGTTTAGACCGAGTAGTGACCGGTACTGAGAAATGCAATATGCCCCATTAGTCAAGTCTCATTGCAGCCATTATTCTCTTTCAGCGTGTATAGTATTCGAGGAAAGCCTGTCGAAATGTCTGCATTTAAAACTGTCTGTTAACACAGCGACATATTTCACAGTGACTTATTTATACTGAACGTATTAACGGTACACATGCAAAAAGTTCAGTTTTAATAATTAAGACACAACAAGTCTCAATAGCTTTGATTGCCTTTCACTTTCCATGTATTATGAAGTAAAATTTATAAATTAGGAGGGCGAAAGGTGAAGGTCACTCCAACGCCAAAGATGAGAGGAGTTTTGTAGGACTGAAGAAAGGATTGAAGCCATACCACTACCAAGCAGGCTCTCGTAAACTACAAGTTGAAACCTAAGTGTGGAAACACAAAAGTCATCTCAAGAAGGAATCCACCCAAAGTAACCATTCATCGTGCTATGCACAGATCCTCAATACCCAAGGATAATATGATAGGAAGATATGAAATAAACGGCGGTTCTCATTTGTTCCTCTTTAGTCCACTGTTTAATTTAGTCTTAGTAGTAGTCGGCGTTTTAATAACGACGTGAATGAAAGTGGATTGTTTGTACTCCTGATCAATAGCAGTCCGGGTGATGCGTTTCTATCGTAGTTTACTGGAAGCGCTGCGAGGACTGGACAACAGAACAATTCGTAACACTTTTAAAGGTGTCCATCCAGCGCTTGGGTAAAACTGCCACGAAATCGTTTGGCTTCTACTTTCCCCTTTAATTCAAGATGGACCAAAGAGCTTTCTTCATTTTGGATAACGTGACCGAACCCATGACTCGTCCTCTTGACTCATCCTGATGATAAATTACAACCTGTCTTTGATATTCAGCTCGTTGAGGATGGGAATATTGATGTGACGTGCAATCTGTCGGGTTCTGAAAAGCCCCCTCCAATACACATTTCTAGGGCAACAATTTTAGTTCGTCTTATCCTCCAGGTTTCAGCAGTGTAGAGGAAGATAAGAAAGATTCATCATTAACCAACCTTTGATGTTCTTTCTGATCTTCCTGTTGTTCCAAATTTTCTCAAACCTACTCACTTCCTTCCTTTTAACATCAGCCATTGTTGAAACTAAGACATACGTAGTATTGGACTACTTAACAATTTGCAATTGAAGTTTCCTCCGGTGTATTAAGTTTAGCTTTATTCGCTATCATCAGTTTAGTTCTATACCTGGCAATGGCAAGATCAGTCTCTATAAGATTCAGAAGAACTTCCATGTCTTCTTCTTATCATCAGTATATCATAGATTGTCTATCTTGTGGCCTCCAATGGAAACACCCCTATCCTAATCATTCAAAACTTTTCGCATGGTGCATTTTAAACATCAAATTGGAGCGGAGATAGTATGCAGCCCTGTTGCACTCCTGCGTGAGTTTAAACCCCCATATATTCGTATAGTAGCAGTAATTCCTCCTGCATGAGATATTAGGTGCTGACATTTATAAAAGTACATCCCATACCAGGTATTAAATTACTTTATCAAATGCTTTGCAGAAATAAACCAAAAGAGGTTATTAAATTCTCTGTTTCTGCTTAAAATGTGGCGTAAAGGAAGTATTTGCTTTTTAATTCATTCTCCCTTAAAAATCTGCCTGCTCCTGATATTATTTACGATGAAATAAAACAAAACATCAAATAAAAGTAATTGCTGTTTGAACAAGCGATAATCTTACCTTTCAAGGACTTATCTATAAAAACAGGCAATCTCAATAGATATATTTTAGTTTCTGAATATCCACCTAAGAAACACATTTACACATAATCAGTAATAACATCTTTATGACCAATTAATATTTGCCTCTTATTTAACCACTAAAGAACTTTCCAAACAACGAAAAGTTCTTCGAAGAATTAGAAAAGGTACCATAGCATAGCAACTAATATCCATTAATTTACAGCCAGGCTCGTGGATTGTTCTGAGAAATTTCTTTCTAATACATGACTATCAAAAGGTCATCAAAATACGAACTAGGTTTATTTACAGCGTTCTAGTTGGAATGTCTTCCATAGAAACAAATGTGTCTTGGAATTTCCATATGGAAAATGTCAGTAACTTAATATCGACTTCGTCTTACGCAACAAAGCGAGTTAGTTAACCTAATTTTGCATGAGTAATGTGTTGAAACGAAGCTTAAAATACAATTATATTTCATTAATATGTTCGATAACATATTCTTCTATTTATAACTGACTGATGACAAGCAACTTGGCAATAGTATATGGTGTTTTTCGTAAAAAATGGCAACAATTATTTCATCGGTATTTATAGTGGAAGTGAGTGAAGTTACATACACTTTGGGAACGAAGCCACCATCTCTTTTACCATAAGACTCATACATGCCCTCCTGGTGGATTTCTCTTTCTCTCTTCTTCTTTCCTTCTTCTTGGGGTAACGCATTGTTAATTCTGAAAACCTTTGGTGTTTCTGATGCCCATGGATGGCTGTAATCACTTCCCATGGGGTGAATAGGTAGCGAGTTTAACAGCTGAAAAAAAATTGATCTTTTCACAACTTCATGTAATCCTAATAATGTTTAGGTGCCCAGCTAAAATTTTACTTTCAAAACCAAACATGGGTTGCTAAATGATTTATTGGCGGAAATATATACTTTCTTGCGGTATCTGAAGCAAATGTTACAAATTAATATGTTTATTATTTACGGAGTTATATACTAAATAGAAACCTTGAGCTTCAAAAAAGCTTCACTAACGACTGTCATCACGTACTAAATTCGATCTATACTTTTAAGCTTTAAAAAGTATATCTAAACGAGATTACATAGTAAGCTTTTCTCCTCAGTTCTCAAAAGCTACGAGTTGTCACTTGTAGACCCACTGACAATCAAAAGCTGTACCTACGTCTAGGACAAGTACAAATGGAATTGACCAGCTCTGTAAAAAGTTTTGCTGACATTAAGGTAATTTACTCATCAATATATAGTTGAAGGCGAGTTTAATCCTAATAAAAAAACCTATGCATAATATTATAAGAAAAACATGTGTTCAAGTGATGATAAATCTCTTTTACAAAATGATAGTAGAAAAACATATTCAAATTTAATATCGTATATCACTTGTAGATGTTCCAATGAAGAATAAATAATTTAAATTTAAATTAGTTGCAGAGACTCTTCAAAATTTTGTAATAACCACTTAAACAATTAATTTATCGCTTTAAAGCTTATTTTTAGCTTTCTCATTTTTAATGTAATTACATCTGTATTGTACTATAACTATGTATATCAACTTAAATCTTCTCATGTAGGAGTAGTAATATAAATTAAAATTTTTTTGGCACAGTTCAGATAGGAATAAGCACTAAATGACTTAAGAATATTGTCCCAATGGAGCAGATTTTAAGAATTTAAGGAACCCAGTTTAAGAAAGCAGTATGGAGAGCTTGAGAGACGTCGCATTATTTTCTTCGTCTCTACTTTCTTGGCCGATGAAGCATTGATGATGTCTTTAAAGTTGCTTATTGCTTTAGGTCCGATAAGAGTGTTTTTTTATGATATGTATAAGCTGATAGTACATTCTGGTTTGTTCCAAACAATGGGATTCATTCGTGAACACCACAATTATCAATTGTTTTCTGTATAATAACGTGATTACAGTTTTGAATAAATTATTAATATTAAGGATATAATTATGTAGGTTTAAATATTTATATTATCTTAGATTTCTAAATATAAAAATGCGACTTAGCAACTCATGAATTTCTAAATGGTGATACCTATTTAATTTTAATTTTCGCGGCCTGCGCGGGCGTGTGCACCGTCGATTCACTCAATGTCACTACGAGTTTTAGCAGGCGACCTACATTCGAGAAGTGGGGCAGAACTCAAAACATATGATTGTAATGATTTTGAAATAAGAAGCATCATATTATCAAGTGATTTTCTTATGGATTCAAAATTCAAATTATTTACCTGATGGTCTTCTATGTACACATCTGGTCTGCCTCCTCATTATTCAAGATTACTAGAGACTTCGTCGTCATTCTACCTTAGTAGGGTTTGAGCGAGAGATTAATCATTAATCTTAATTGTAAGGCTAACGATTGCTATCTAACGATAACGTGAAACGGCAGAACTGCTTAAGTTTTTTAACAAAGTATGAAAGTGTTTAAAATGTTGCCAAAGTATGAAAGTGCTTCAAAAAATTTGCATCTAACTATCATCCATTAGATAGTATCATAATTTCATTGAAAATAGAATGTTTTAGAAATACTAATTATAGTCTGAGAATTAATAAACTTTTCAAGGTCAAACATTCGACCCCACTCTAAACTGTAACTCAGCATCAAATTGAACTGTTCTCGGAAACAGTTATCAATTTCCCAGATTCCCTGGCAGCCGTAGATCATACAAAACTTTGACCAGTATTCAATAAACAATTTCCAAGATCACTTGCTGGAAGTCTAACTGTAAACAAGAAGTACAATTCTAGTTACCCACATCTCAATGCTGCTCGTAAAACACTTAACGTATCATAGATTCTGTTTGAATCTCTAATGTTCTAAATTTATGAAGTCCTAAGAATATCATTTTCTCTAACCATACTCATAGCCCTACGGCTTTTATCACTCATCAGTTAGTTCAGCAACAAGGGTGTGGTTAAATTTTTTAAGGCGATAAAAATTAGGAAGCGTTTAGGTGTTTTGAGACCTAATCATTATTTTAAGCCTTGTAGGAAGTTTTGCATGGAATGAAAATTGATTTAGCCGATTTATAATGGAGTAACTTGGAGAAAATGTTTTAACATTAAGAAGATTTGTAGACGGACTTGGGTTTTGATCATCCACTAATATAGTTATTTGTCACAATGAAGTGATTGGAGATAAAAAAGGAATATCTTAAACCAAACCTTGAGTATTCAGAAATACATGAATTCGAGAAGCGGTTCAGCCAAGTCCATAAAATATGGTGGACAATTATTGCAACATTGACCTAATATTTCTGGACCAGATTAGCGATTTGACCTTTCATATGCCTAACTGCATAATCTGACAATTTTATTAGCAATTTTAGCAAGTTTACTATCTTTGTTGTCCTAGTGTTGTACCTGAAGAATAGTCCTGGATTAAATATCACACTACACATTTGAATATGCACTTTAGTTGATAAGAAACTTTGTCGAAAAGTAATCAGATTGATTTCATGGTCAGAAAAGTGAATTTAATAGTTATAATAAAAGTAAAATGAAAAAAACAAGTACAGCTGTAGTGTAATAAATGTTATAGCCCAAATTAATATAGTATGAGTCCTACTAAATAGTTAAAATTTGAAAATTGACGTACATATTTCTAGGCAAGTGTTTAGTGGGTGAAAATTTAATTATAAGATTTAATTACATTTCAGTGCAATTAATGAGTTATACGTTTAAAATGCGCCCAAAAATAGTCTTATAAAATTTATTCAGGCCAAAATTAATGAAATTGCACCGAGGTTTTAAAACTCAAAGCAATGTTCTGTACTATTTAACTAGAAGAAATATTTCAATACATATCTGTATTGTGACATTAGCAATACGAGAGAAAAGAATAAACCATCTGTCAAATTAACAACTTCTCATAAATGTCAGATCAAAATTCGCAAACTCAAAATGCAAAACAGAAAACGTGCAAAAATAAATAACAAAGTGCAAAATGTGACGAAGTTTTAAATCTTTTAGCATGATATGTGTCAGAGGTTTAGTTTTGGTGATGTTGAGAAGCGCATTCATTGCTGCTTTCCTCAGCATCCCGAAGCCAGTGGCTGCCATCTCCGGGCTGAAACACTGGTCGAGGAAAACCCTGTACAATAAAGTCGACCTCTGTACACAGGCGTGCTACAGTCAAATCGTTCCCGGTCTATATCTTAGCAATGCCCGAGCCGCAGCAGATAGAAGCGTCCTTCGACATCTTAAAATCACCCATGTGCTCACGGTTGAGGCTCGTCGGATACCGAAATCTACTTTTATTGATTCAAACATCAGTACACTCTTCATTAGGGCCTACGACACTCCTCAAACCAATCTCCTGCCCTACTTCCCAATGGCCAACTCGTTCATTGAGGAGGGAATTCGCAAAGGCAATGTGCTCGTCCACTGCCACTTCGGGGTGTCTAGGTCGGCAACGATAGTGATCGCATACTTGATGCAGAAGTATAAGCTGACATTCGAACAAGCGTACGTCTACGTGAAGCAGAGACGGAAGTTCATTAACCCGAACTCGGGCTTTGTGAGCCAGCTGAGACACTACCAGGAGCTAAATTATGACGTCAGCGGCTTCCACAGGTTCGAAGCTTACATGAATGTGAATGCTAGGAAGCATAAGTATAAAATTGCGTCTGTCGCTGCCGTGGTAGTTGGAATTCTCGTGCCTATAGCTGTCCTGGTTGGTTGAAGTTTCATTCAAGGTTGAAAACTATGTAAATTGTGTAAAATATAATAAATGTTTGAATCATTTAATTATCTAGTATATTTATCATTTCTTTTTCAGGTTCTTCTACCTGCAAAGTAACAAGGCAATACACCTACAGTGTATTGCTAATAATATTTTATTTAAGTAAGAATCGAAATAACATTTTAAAATTTGTAAATCTTGTTAACAAATGATTATTAAGAATTTTATTAAATTGCACACACAAATTATTAATACCTACTTCTCTCATCCTAAACTTTACTGCGAAATAAATATCGTAATTGACTTTAGAATCCATCTTTGCGAATGATTTTTATTTTAATAAATTTCACTTTTAACTGAATATCATGTAGACTCTTCGCATAATTAGGTTGTTAAATTTGAGCTTGGCCGTTGGAACATTGCCTTAAAAGAGTCTTTCAGCAAAGAATTTACCAAGCAGTTGTAGAAGTTTAACTTCACAATGAATGAATAGGCTCTTTATAAGTTAGTGCGCACAACATCATAGACTACATCGCCACTTACCATCAGGTGGGATAGTAGTCAAACACTGATTTATTTTATGTAAAAAAAAAAAGAATAATTAATGTTACCTATATAGTATGGACTTCTAGAACCACATACCTGGTAGGAAAAGGTCCAAGAAAAATATTAAACAATACTAAATGTAGTTATATATGTTGTAAATCGTTTTCTTATATATTCGTATTTTCGCTTTACAATATTATACAACATTGTTGATTTACGAATCCCAATGCGAATTTTCCAATATTTGACTTCAGAGAGCAACTGTTACTAATATTTCCATGAATTTTATGTAAGGACAATCATAACAACTCTATAAATTCAAATTATTTATGAAATTTCCTAATTGTGTGTAGTTTAGTAAATTTCCTCAGTTTGCAACCAAGTAATTATTTAATAAATAACATGATGTAATACTCGTAACTTATAAGCTTTATTACAACTATGTGTTATTTATATGAAAGTTAATAGCAATCTTAATTTTAATTCTTCGCTTCATGGTCTTCGTATCACTTCATCTATAGCTTTTTGATTATGCAAAATTTAATCTTCCTTCAGATTTAAGAGTACATTAGAAAAGATTTTTTCTGGGTCAATAAGAAAAAGACTCATACATTACAAAATAACTAATGTTTTGAGGATCTTTTAATTTATTATTTTCTTATCTGTTTATATCTCTTTCACCTTTTCTTTATTATTTTCTTCTTCTGTGTAACTGTTTTTCATATCACTCCTTTTCTATTGTTTTCTTATATTCCTCTACTTCTTCTCCCTCTTGCTTTAAGCTAATTTAATCCAGTTTGAAGATTCTTTAATGCAATTAGGATGCTATTTGATTGTTACGGTTGTAAAGAACACTTTGGAAGCAATAGCCTCTTAATCCCGGGTAATTGTTCGTATCTATAAAACTAAATAAGTTTAATTATTTTCTGTTAAATAATTGTTTTATTGTCCGCTGTCACAAGATACTACATTATATATTTTCCTTCTTTCACATTCGCAAATTCTCAAATCTCGTTTTTTAAAGAATCTCGCAAAAGTGTGTTTAGACAGTGCCAAGTACATATCTCTTGTTCGCGCCCGACTATTAATTGGTTTAGTATTTTCGTCCGTCTATATATAAAACAAAGGTTAAATACAGGTGTGCGTTCGAGTTGCTGTCAAGAACAATCTTAGGAATAAACAGAAAAATATTATTCGGATTGTAAACAATATAACCTTTATCTTTGGTTTATAATTTTGTTATTATTTTATGATGTAAGGAACTCTATTTATATCTAATAAAAGTCCTCTTTATTCTTGAAATATCTTTATGAATATTGGATTCGAGTACGACGCCAGGTCTTTCTTGTTGGATGACACAGGGGTCTATACCATCCACTTTAACCCCGAAAATACTTATTCGTGGTGGTAGAGTTTTTACTCATCAGATTAGGCGCTTTTCTCTGTATCTGAATGTGATATAGGTTTCATGTGTTTCGAATGCAGCGTCTAGCAGCCTCGTGTCTTTTTGGACAATATATCGATTATGTCTTTGGCATTACTGATGTCTATGTCTATTATGGACATCAGTAACTACTTATAATCAGATCGCTAGTCTATCCGTTTATAGGCTGTTAACACCAAAACAACTGAACCTTTGAAGTCTTTGCTAGCGTAACTTTTCCAAAATGTCCTAGAAATATCTACTAACCTACGCTTGGGTGGTGTGATGTTTCGTACCTTTTAATCCATTTATTCTAAAAAAAGAAACTAAACCACTGCTGACACCAGCTACTCCATAGCTCCAAGTTCCAAGAGCAATGCTCTCATTTGAGTCTATGAACTAACATATATTTTTTGTTCTCATGCCTACATCACCCAGAAAAGATCACAGCTGTCATGCATCACTGGTAAAATGGAATAAAATGATATATAGTTATTTAATTGAACACCTGTTGTCATATTTTACAACAGAATTACTTTTTCATGTTCAACTGTACTTAGCTGGTGACATATATTTTTTAATTGATGCTTCTGTTTGGTTGTAACTACTTGGATATACATATCTAGATGTGACTCAACGGATAGGTACATAGATTTAATGACGATAGTAGATTGTCTTCTTTGTCGTGACACTCTTGCCAGAGCCGTCATAATTATCATTGGATTACGGATTTTGAGCAGAAGAGATTTGTCTCACGGGATTTTGCCATTTTTTTCGATTTTTAGTAAGACTGATACATTCATGCATTGAACTGTCGACCAATAGTAACTGATTATTATTTAATACCGTTCAGTTCAAGAAAACTTCCAAGTACGTGATGGACCTTTGCTAAATAACAAAATACTGTCCTATTTTGTTTAGTATCAGCTTAGATCCTCTCTGTTGGATACTCAGCTCTATGCTATCTAGTTTAATCCACAACTATACCCCTACGTCTGCAGTGTTACAGTTCTTCAGGGTTCTGCCTCAAGAACTTTGAAATGTTTAACTACAAGTAAACCTATAGTTGGCTGAAACAACTTTTCTTTTTTCTCACTCTAAAAACATTATATTCAGGTATATCCATTTTGGTCAATGAATGAACATTAATCCAAGGAGTGCTCTTTCGATCTCGTAAATTTTATGTTTTGAAAAATTGTTAGAGGGAAAATAGTATTGCCGTTACTACACAGAAATAGGATAAGTAAATAAGTAATAGAGGGGAAACAATTCTTGATTTTTTTTCCATAAATTTAAAGCAAAAGGCTATTGATAATATAAAGCGTTCATTACCCGGCGGTTTTCCTATCCTAATTGATCAATGTAGTTAATTAACTATCAGTAGTCGATAGTTTGATGAGTGTGCTAGTGTCAAACATTCCGTGAATAATCCTGTTGTTCAGAAAGCGCGTGAAGCCGTCGTTCCTGGTTTTTATTATTATGCAATGGTACTTAGTAGTCGTTAAACTACGTCGGACATCTTCTGGCATATAAGTTGTCCACATTTAAGCTCCTAACCAACCGTATGGAAGCAGCTTGAGGAGTATGTTCCAAACCTGAGAAGTGGGGGCGTGAGTTCAAGTTCTTCACGCACCTCTAATTTTCAAATAGCTATTTGCGTTATTACAAGTTAATTATTACTTGCTTCGGTGAAGAAAAACATCGTGAAAAAACCTACACACCTGAGAGTTCTCAATAATGTTCCCGAAAGTGTGTGAAGTCTACCAACCCGCACTAGGCTAGCGTGGTAGACTATGGCTTGTACCTCTCACACAGTGAGACGAGATCCGAAACCAGCTGTTGGACAGTAGTGCGTTGTGATGATGATGATCGTTCAAGATACGAAGCAAAGTGGTCCATTACCATGGTAGTCATTCCAAGAGGCGGACATTCTGATGCGTCCAATAAATTTTCCAGAAGACTATGACCATTCTTGTTTTCTATAATCCTGAGTTAATTTGCCTAGATAGTATTATAACCTCACAACTTTGTAGTGTTAGTCCAATGATTATACTCAACTTATCCAAAGATTATACTACGATTGTTAAAACGGCGGTTAATGTCTACGATCTATCATTAACAATAACATTTAGATACAAAGAACAGAAACAAGCTATAATATTATGCCCTCGACATTTCTGCGCCTCGATCTACATTTCAACTTGCATCTGTGCTAGCAATACAGACATTATTTACGGGACTGTTTCGTGATTTACAGCGTATTGTTACGAAGCAATTAGAATAAGCGAAGAATCTCGCTGAAGAATAATAGAGGTATAAATATTAAGTCAGGTTTAGATTTATGATTGTGAAACTAAATCTTGTACGGTCAATATTTCGTAGTATAAGTAATGTGTAACATGGTTCAAATTGATCGATAGGTGTTATTATTTATCCGTAACTATATTATAACTAACTATATTCTATATATTATCCCCAAGTTCATGGGCACAACTTCTGGACGGGGTAAATTAAAATTTATTGGCCGTACGAAGAGCAAATCAGACTTTTCCGACTAGGGAGCAAAGGTGTCATAAAAAG
>DWPA01003691.1:0-13770 GCA_018251375.1 Calpodes ethlius | reverse complement strand
AAGCCCAAATTAAAAAAAAATCTTTTAGTTGTTTTGTCAAGTCACTACGCTTATCACGCCATTAATTACTTGCTTCTTTTTATATGTTTTCAAAAACTATATTACACTGTGCATTTTGGTTGTGCTTACAACCTAAAATATTGAACTTTCTTATACTTCCTATAAAGATTTATCTTCGTTCTTATTAATTAGTACATATTATAATATTACGCCATTTGAATTGGTACCTAAAGTCATGACGTGAAAATAATATTTAAGACCTGGAATCCAAACTCCCCATAAGTCCTCCAAGCGATTCCCAAACTAATTCATTTAAACATACGTAATTAATGACGTGATAAGCGTAGTGACTTGACAAAACAACTAAAAGATTTTTGTTTAATTTGGGCTTAAAGTTAAGGCGATGTGTCACATTTACGAAGACAAAAAAAAACAATAATAAAATGGCAGGGACTAATTAAGTTATTCTCCACGTGTTTGTCCTTGTGATTGTAATATGAAAATTGTTAACACATTCCTCGCATTCTATCCCACCTCTGGCAAAATATTTTTTTGGAACATATGAATAAACATCTCAACTGCGCCATTACACAACTACCATTTTTTCAGATTTATGTGTTGGAATGTTTCCAAATATTTCTCTTTCTATAAAGACAAAAGTCCAATGTGTTTTAAGTACAGACCACTATAAAAGAAAGTTGTACATTTTGGCTCTATTACAAATTGATTGTTAGTTATTTTGTAAGACAAGTGCGTAGATATTTTTAATGCACATAATTTTTTGTTGGTTTTTCATCGTCTGCTACTTTGTGTCATTATCTCGTGAACTAGAAACTACCCTCCTATTAAAAAAACGAATACATACGTTATTGTAAAATGTCAAAAAGTGTTAAATACGATGGCTTATTTACACATTATTTATTACACTCGAACCGAGTCACGACTAACAAAATATTTGAATGTTTACATAAATATGTCAACATTCTTACAACATATTATTTATTTTATCAATTCCACTTGACATTCCACATAGTTACATAATCAATCTGTGTAACTTATTCGAATAATACTTGATATCAGTGTCAAAGATAAAAACATATTTTATGAAAAAATATTTATCATCATGAGTTATTTTTTTAGGAGTAATTTCGAATTATTCTGGTGTTGTTAAGTTATATAATACTAACAGAGCACCGTAGTTTCAGATCAGTTACAGTTAAGATTAAAAAATATAGGTTTTGTCATTCAGTTATAAGGTTGTATTCTACACACGAACTCCCTAATATTACTTTTTTTTTTAATATGGAAGTATTCAAATACACAACGTAATGGATCTTCACATAGGATGAATATGTTTTTATGGATAATAACCTTATTTGACTCTCCAGCTATCCACCTCTCCAAAAAACATTCTATAACTACCCTCCGATGCGACGAGATAGGACAAACACACAAACGCATTTTACTATTTACAATTTTGGCATGTAGATATGCCTGCAGGTATAAAACAAGCCAAATGCATAATTATTGTATATATTTATTATAGGCTTAACGCTATCTCGAGCGCGCAGATCGATCGAAGATAGAAAATTTGACAACGAGCGATCGGATGATACATTGGTATTTCGTTTATCGTTCACCCACGTTATCGGCTTATAGATGATAATCGTTAGATAACATGTACTGTGTGAAGGCCACATAACACCAAATTTTTCGGTACACAAATTAGCCTCTACAAGTCACCTAGCAATACTTATGACAATTTTATTATCTGGAATTGACAATTCAATTAAAATGGGTGACACGTTGCTAATTGGTTACTGCTGGGCAAATGGACACTATAATAAGAATTTTCACAGAGATTTAATATCTTCGGGAGTTTTGAGCCATATCGACTGATGGCCGTTTTCAATAATCTATAATATATTAATGATCTCTGGATAAGTTACTAGATATAATAATAACAACCACTACAGCTTTATGACAGCTGTTACGCAACTGATCAAAAAATAATGACAGAGAACTAATCTTCAAGCTTTCAAATCGCAAATACATAAACATTTCGTCCAAGCAACAATCGCGGAATGAATTGAAATTCTATTTATTATGTAAATATTATATATAAATACATACATAAATATTGTATATGTGCATATGTTGCATATGTTTATAGGTATATATTTATTACTCTATTTTTTTTAATTATCATTGTTATTGTTACACCTACCGCAATTTCTCATCATCACCGGGGTGGTAGAAAAGGCCACAAGGCAATAAGTCCGCACATTGTAAATCATGTATTGAATTTTAAATAAAGGATAAATAATACTAGGGATAGTCCTTATTGTGCCATCAACCCATCCATAAAATTATGCCGTCTGACCTCTGATCCAGTTGTAACTCAGACATTTATTGTCAGTTCGTTGTGCACAAGTGTCGCATGACTACAATTACTTAACAAAACATAACGCTTCGCAAAATACTTTATGTTAAGTCAACTTTCCATCGACAGTTTCTATACCTAACAAATAAATGAATGTCGCGTTAGTTAGTCCACTAAGAGACAATTATTTTTCAAAAATGTATTCGCAAATCTTAAATACTTTTCGGAAATTGTATCTACGTTGTTGTAATTAAAATTGTTGCCAAATGATATGGTCACAGTCAAAAGAATATTTTTATTAGGACATTTCTGTTGTCAACTTTTTATAAAAGATCAGTTCACCAACATCATTTTGTATATTATATTACGTAATACGCAATAGTAGCCGGGGACCAGAAATAATTTAAATTTAATTAGTACTTAAATTTCATGGTTTCCTCTGAGTTTTTATCACACGAAAGTAATCTCGCCTGGCGTGATACGAAACTCGTTGATTCGCGTGGCAAATATATTTCTTTAATCGATTTCAAATTTAGTGAACACATCATATATTTTATTGGCTCTTTTGACTTTGACTGTAAGTATTGTTTTGATGCCATTTCTCTGTATAAAGTTATTAAATACAAAAGTGTGGCATTTATTCTTATGAAACTGAGACTAAAATTAATAGCGGTGTGCATGTGGGTATTATATTATAGCTAACGTATTTATTATTATTTAAATAATTACATCGTAAGTATGATCATATGTTATTGCGTGCAATAAGTAAGTACTTAGCACGAATACTTTTGAAGGTTAAATTCAAATAATAGTCATTCTAGAATTTACTCAGCTGGAATTTGGATATACATAAATTAGTTTTTTTTTTATTGACCTATAGTTATCAATGTGACAATACAGAGTATGTATTATCTGTATGGTAAGTCTGTGTCTGTGGTGACTTTCGTGTTATTTTAGTTTTAACGATATCATATAATAATTGTAATTGCAAAATGTACACGCGGATAACTTTTGAAAGGTGCAAAAAATACTAGGACAATTAATTTCCTATCCACAGTTTTTAATTAGTTTTACATAGTAAAAAGGGAATAACATTTATGAAGGAATCATGAAATACACACACCCATTCATGTGATTGGGATTGATCGGTGATCACAGATCACTTAATTAATATCATTCTAAAGTATTTGTTGTGTAACAACGAAAAGTAGTGTTCTTCGTGTAAGAACGTGCTTAAAAAGTATATATATATATATATATATGAATATTTTTTTAACTAACAATCCATAGAGTACGTTTGAGATTTCGTTTGTTTTACGTTATTCCTACTCTGTAAAGTGCAATATGTATATGGCGAGGCAGATCTCATTTTAATTAAATAAGAATGTCGAAATAAATGTACTTTGTTGGGTAATTTTAGTAATTCTTCCTTTAATATCCCAAAGACTGATTTTTGGATAAATCACTTGAATTTATATGTTAAACTTTTTTGTTTGTAGAATTGATTTTCAAATATTTACTTTACATCAGAGAAAAAAATGTGTCTGTATCTAAACAATGCGAGGATTCATTCTATTGTTTTTTTTTTAATCTGTCCGTTTATTGTCTTTATAATGTTTCACGAAATGTAGTCTTTTCTAATATCACTGTTTGGATGTGGACCTCAACAAAGTGGCAAATGTCTCAGACCACTTGGAGGTAGATGAAGACACTTGAAGGAAATAGTTAACTCTTGTTTTAAATATAAGGATTGCAGCGAGATATTTGCATAAAGTTTTTTATAATAATAAAATTAAATAATATGTTTTAGTCCCTTCCATATTTTACCAATCCGACCCCCGTTGTAACTCAGTAATGGGTTGAGAATAATTGCAAAATATATTTATTATTATATAACAAAAGCGAAGAGTATTTACTGTTTTGCAAGGTGAGGTGTGTGTTGTGATATGAATAATGATTATATCAGTATGAAGTGATTTTCAGTTTTCCTTACAAGTGTAAGTCCAATAATTATTTATCGATGCCTACAAATATTTTATGGTAAAAATATATTATGTAGCTATGTAAACATGAAGCTCAATTTATTAAAATAGAATCTAAATTATTTTTCTTCAACTTTGAATTTGTAACTGTAATATTGAAGTTAGTTAAAGATGAATAAAATATATAGTTTTACAAGCTGTATATATAACTTACATGTATATAATAGTAATAATATATAAATTCCTAGTTTTAAATCAGCACAATGTTGTGTTGTGAGATTAAAAATGGCGCAAGCAACGGTCGAGGCAGCCAATCGAATACATCTATGACTACCCTCAGGACTAAGTCCTATCGCTCTTGCTTGAGTTGCTATCATCGATGACGTGGTATGGCTCATGTAGGTCATGTAAAAATAAACATTGTAAAAAAATCTATTTTATACAAATATTTCCGTACGCTCTATGTGAAACTGCCCTATGTATAGCATAAGTTAAAAAAAATGCGAGTCTGGATAACAGATTATTGTATCAATTATTATTAATTATTTTTACTACAAATATGTACATTTGGCTGCATTTTTAAGTTAACTCTTTGTTTTTGAAAGTAATTCGATATTTTTTTATAGATTGAGAAAAATAAATTCAACAATTAACGCATATTTCCTTGTGCCATGAAGTCCTTATGTTAAGTTTTTTAATTTTCATCTTTTTTTCGCATTTTTAATATAAACCTTTGTACATAAGTATAATGAACTATATTAACTAAATGTGCTAATGTAATAATATATTAAGGTAAAATTTAACAATATTTGTTATTATTATTTATTTAAATATATTATTTAGGTTACTACTTAGTCATTGCTATTACAGTGCCTACTCGGGTGTGTGTTAAACTACGAATAAATGGTGTAGGTATCAGTAAGTCTAAAAAAATTGTTATTTGTGCCAAAATGTTTTCAGTTTATGTTTTATCAATTTCTCTATTTTGTAATTAGTTACAAAACTTCATGGATAACATCATTATATATTGATAGATATTATATTATTATAATCATGGAGCAATATACACACGGATTGTTTTGGGCGTCCCCGTGGATATTTATGGATTATTTGCCAGCATGATCCAGGGTTGCTATTGGTTGTTATGTTTAAATACCCAAATTCATGTCATAATTCGTAGCTCGATTGTTTCTAGTTCAAAAACAAGTCATTTGTGTATTCCGAAGCTACCTATAAAAATTTTCTTAGTTTCAAGTGACTATTATATTAGAAAACAATGTGACAACAGACACGTGGACGCGTATCAATGTACTTATTTTATCGTATTATTTTTCTTTTATACCCATACAGTGATTCCCCCTAATTCAATTTACTTAATTATTATTTTGGTACACTCTTTATAGTCTCCGAGGCAAGGCGATGCTGTTATGACGCTGATAAATATGCATTGTTGCAATACGAAGTTTCATTAAAGAATATCTTCTTGTGTTGATCCTTAACCTCAAAGGCTAGTTGTCTGATCACATACACTGATGTTATATGTTGACATAAAATTCGTTTATCGCACTTCTCGTATATTTGCTCAATGATTATAATTACGTTGGCTCCTAAGTATAGTGATTCATTTGCGACACTCTTTTATATAGTGCGTCAGAGATAAAATGTTTACAATTTTTTTTTATTTTAATAGAATCATTTTTTTTTTTGGCTCATTATGTATTTAATTAGTGAGCCTATTATAAATATGTATAGTATATAAATCATGTATAATGACTATTACGAGCTTATTCGTCACTTATATTCAGAATGTTCTGTGAATATGGTTAAATGTATTAAATCTTATAATATTTATAAAAGGCATATTATTGTGTCATCTTGGTATTTTGTTATGACTTTATGCTTAATACTGGTCCAATAAAGATATTAAAACTGAGCCGTGAAATAATCCTACAAATATATACTTGTGGCTGTTCTTATAGTTGACTCGGATATATAAAAACCATCAAGATATTCACTAGGTTATCTTTTTAACGAAATTATAATATTTGCTTTTTTATACGTAAATTGATAAATCTGTCTGTTAATTATACTTAGGAGCCTACAATTTGTCTCACATTACTTTAGTTTTATCTTGTGTAATGACTGTCTTAATAAAGATATTTTATTTTATGGTAACTGCCTTGCTTTTTGAAGATTTTTTTTTATCACATATCTACCAGGTTTTAAAGCTAAAAACCATGCTCAGATTTAAATGTATGTTTTAACTATTTCACTATTTTTGTAATAATAATCTTAAAATGTAATTTATGATATACATACATATAATAATGCATTTATTGTAAACGAATTTATTTTGTGTTGTTTAAAACAAATCCTACTGTTATTACTTTGTTCTGTAACTAACAACTTCAAGTTATTCAATGTTCACTTCAATATTATGTCGATATTGTGTAAAAACATAAAGCCTTATAAATATATGTACTCGTCTTTTATCTTTAACTTGGTACACCCCCTTATAGTTAAGTACTTCAATATTTTGTGGTCGTAATAGGCAAACAAGCGGACAGACCAACCGACGCGCGAGGTATATGCATGTATGTATGTCACACATATTTTGCGTTGCCAGAAGAAAACGATAAACCACAGTGGAAAGTTATGTGCGTCTATAACTTCGCATAAGAAGGTACTACAAAATATTTCGACTTCATTCTCACATGGACATTGGTAGGTAACCAAAATTAAATAATTAAGACTGTTTTTAGTGTCCTGTTCATTAGAAAGGTGCAACATCAGCAGAAAATTTCCTTTAATTACTAGATTAATCCCCCAAATACTTGATTTCCTTTTTGCCAGCAAAATATCACGTAATACGGAGCCTATTTACAAAAGTAATAATAATCATAATGAATATCTACATCCCAAACTTATTTACCACTAAAGAAATGTATGGTTTTGAGTGAATATGAAGCTGTACATATTAGTGTGTTTCAATTTACACATCATAATGTTGTTTTTCGGCACACGGGTTTGACTGGTTTCTGGTTAGCATAAATTAGCTGTAGAAGAGATGAGTAAGGTGATAAATTTTTTCATAATAAGTAAGTACCTATTTTAAGTAAAAACAGTCCAATCAAACTCCTTATCGTACTTTAATAACACGAACTCATTTTTATGTAGGAACTATCACAGTAGAAGTGCCAATGGTACTGACAGAATTTGTCGGACAATTTAAAATTACCGCGCATATTTCTTCTGTTTTTATTTCTGTGTTATTGTCAGCACAGACAAGGTAGTGATATTGTAACAGATTTTACAAAAAATCTATGGTGTGGTAAATCTAGTCTGTGGACTATGCATTAACCAGTGAATAGTACTAAAACCATTAATCTAAGGAATCGAACAATAAATAGAATAGAAACCATGAATGTGAAAAATCGAATGGCGATATATTTTGGGCATTTTTATTTTTAGCACTTTACGTATACCTGCGCTTTTATGTATAACAGCAATACCTATCCCCATTGCGCATGCTCCATTGTTACTAATGAGTATCCCATCTGAGTACGTAAACATTTTGTTCTTTGGCTTGTATCTTTGCAAGTTTTTTTACCATAGAGTATTTTATATTTTCTTGAGCCTTGCACAGAACAATAATATGTATCACATTTTACAGAACGACGACATAACTTACTGTTTAATAAACGAAAATCATAAAATCTCAAATTGAATGATTCTTGAACGAAAATTTAAACTGTCACTTTCATTATCATGGCGGAAGATGAGGATGGTGTTTCAAATAAAAAGCCTCCTCAAAAATTGGATAATGCAGGATCTTCCGACGAAAACCAGCAAAGTGTAACCAAACCAGACTTGGGAATCGAGGAGGCGAAGTATAATAGCAAAGAAAACGGGAATAGCTCGTCATCTGAGCCTGTAGCTTCGACGTCTAGTAAGTGTTTTAAAAAGTCGTTTTTTATTTGCTAAATATAAAGGCATTCCTTGAAGTGATTCGTTATTTTTTGCAGAATCAACAGGAGCAATTCGTAAGGATGACAACCCGTTTTCATTTCGGCACTTTCTAAAACGGGACTTATCGTTGCCGGGGAATTCAACATATGAAAACACCGGAGCACGGCCGAAGGTTTACGCCAATACCGTGCAACATTCGCCCACCAAGCTGGACTTGCCCGGCGAGGGGCGGCGCGAGAAGAGTCGCGCCACTGAAACTCAAGCCAAAGATAAACACACCGACGGCGCCTGCCACCGCAGTAGTGACAACACGTCTTCGAGTAGTTCTGTGGAGATACTGTTTAGTGTAGTGGACAATACAGATTCTAAGCATAATTTTTATTCCGAGGCCTCCGAGGTACCCTTTTACCACAGGCCAAACCTGGCTTCTGAGCCATTGGGCATGCCGTCTTTACCGGACTTTGTACAGGATCACATTTTAGTGGAGCAAGCATATTTGAATTCAAATGGACCGATTTCTGTTGATCTAGATAATCTCCCGGACTTTACATTCAACACAAGTTTTAATGGTGGTTCACCAATTTCTATGGGAGGTAGGCGAAATGTCAGCGGGTATGGTAGTAATAGGGGTTACGACTATGAAGCATACATGGGTGCAGCGTCTACTTCAGCGGAGTCTGGCGCATCAGGAAGAAGTATGCCCCTGGACCTGCCAGCGGGTGCAGAGGCTGCTGGACCAGTGCCTTTGGATCTACCAGTGCACTTGAGTCTGGACCTCACGGAATCAGTGAATCCTGCTGATAGACGCAATGTGTCTCCACGGAGTAACTTCCCATTGGATCTGCCTCCTAATGCTGGTGAGTTATATTTTTAATTTTATTGACGTACTTAACAGTCATTGGTTTAATATTGTTTTTACACCTTTCTATCAGTTGGTAGTGTTAGTGCCTGCAAAGCGAAGGGCAGTTATTTTCGAGATGGATAAATTATTATTCTAAGGTTTTTCTGTTTTCTAATTTGTTTTGTCCAAGTGTTACAGAACATTTATGAATATGTTAACATTTATTGTCTATTTGTTGCCGAGGCGTTTTGTGTTTGATTCTGAGAGTGGGACAGTATCTCACTGCACAGCATGTATCTACATATAACGGAGACAAAATTAACTCGTAATATTATAAAAACATATTAAATACTATTACTTTATATTATTACTATACTGAACATAGCTTGAGATATCAACTTAAAGAATCCCAACTGAGGCAATCTAAATAATCAGGAATCTGTATAATTGAGATCGGGATAATCAAATGATACTGCAGCTGAGGATAAATCCATCTCAAATATAATAATAAATAAATCTCAAAAGATTATTTTTAACCAAAATTATAATTACCAATTGACTGCTCTTGTAGCAAATTCATATTTAGTCAGCTGTGCAGATTTAAACACATATTGGATAATTTAAACATCAGCTTTTGTGTGGGTCTCATAATATAACTCGCTCTTGTATTTCTCTTACATTTTTTGTTAGCAGTCATTGTGTTAATGTTGATGAATGGAAGGATTATTTGCTGACGGACAATACTTTTATACCAGCTGTTAATTTACTATAGAATTGGCATCTCAAAATTATTAATCTGAGGGATATTATTAATAAAACTTATCACCGAATCTGAAGTCCTTACATTCCAATAAAAATTTTCAAATTCAAAATCATTTTAACATATCTAAGTATGACACTTATGCACATACATTTTTGACTACCATCATGTCAGGGAAGGTGCTTTTTCATAGATAAGAATAAAAGACAGGAGCTTTGTACATATTTATGTGAATGCAAGAGTATTTCAAAATAATCAAATGTTTACAGAACTGGATGAAGAATAGTTCACTTTCAGGCAGTCTTGTCATTTATATAATTAGCTATACTGCATACCCTATGCTTAGAAGCTGTGCTTTCATATGCTGGATTGTATGTATATATTGTCTTAAGTCATATATTGTATTGTATGGGGACTTTAAAAGACAACATTAGACTGTTTTTTTTACTTTTAAGTGAGGTACACAGTAGCATTATTTTTTTTTTTTATGTTTATTGACTTACATAAAACTAATGTTAAACTATCTGTTGGCAAGTAAACAAATGCAAAAATTTAATAGGAACTCAACCTCAGTGCCAATTGGCAGATATTATGCAAAACTGCATTGTTTACCCCTACCACATAGCTCTGTATCATTAGTATGCAACATACTGAGCTATGTACTATTTTGATTGGGATTGAGTGAGTTATGAATATTGATTTATGTTTTTTTCAATTTGAGTTTCACCTGCTTCACTTCTGAATGCCTAGATTACTTTAGCTTGTGTACATATTTTTTTTTATTAATGAATTAATGACAATGTGATAATTCTTTAATAGCAACCAGGTAGATACACTCACTAAGATTTGATGGTTTAAAAATAATGTCACTGAAGGTACTAAAATACTTTTAAAATTATGACGTAGCAGTTTCTTTTTTAATCATAATTTATTCCTTGATTCACATAGATATGACACATTTTGAATGACATATTTGTGCACTGGATGTTCCAGACTAAAATTTGTTAAGTTTTTTTCTTATATAGGTAAATTAGATATATTGTGTAATTTTTTATTTCTGGATGTTGCACTGCATAGACAAATTAATTATGAAACCTTAAATACTAAACAATATAAAGTTAGTAGTTTTTAAATTTCTTTAATATATAATGAATGTTAATTATCTTTCAAATCTCTGCAAAAGCTTGTTACCTTATGTTATTTCCCAGTGAACAGAGCTTAGTAATATTCAAAAAATTATATTTATTTCCCATCAAAACCCTAATGTTGAAACAAAGTGCGAAGGCACTGCTAGTAAGCAACAAGTAGATATCAAATGGTATGGACAAATATAATTATAAATGACAAGTATGCCGATTTACTACCTGACTGCATTACTTTCAACCAGGTGGTAGTTAAAGGATGTTTCTAGATACCCATGTTCTGTGTTTGCTAAATGAACAATTTAATTTCTGTTGAGATAGAAACATAACGGCTATAAATATGGCTAATGACATTTGTTTTATGTACCAAATTCTCATACATTCTCTGAGCATAAGTGAAAAAATATCTTGTCTACGAGGTCAGTATTGATAGATATAGACAGTTTGCTATATCCGTTGCATGTTAGCATGGTCCACCCTCAATAAGGGAAGAAGATCTAGACTCAAAGAATGATTCTTCTATCAATAACTACTTTGTTATTCTCTAAAATATTCGGAAGTAAATAGAACACTTAATTGCATAGCACTTTGGTTTTTTTATAGAAGTAAATATGTTTTATCATAGGCCCGTGATTCCCTTGATTGCCTTTATCCCTTCCTTCAGTTTATAACTGATGTGACTAATGTAGCGTGTTGGAATATGAGTCAGGCCTCGTGCCTCAAGAGTTGCGATTGACCTGATATAACAAACTAAAACTTGGTATTTTTGTATTGTCACTATGGTAAATTATTCCAAGTTTTTACCGATAATCATCGGGTTCGACGACCGCTAGTACTGTTACTGTTAAATCCGTTGAAGGTCAATACCATTTAACACCAATAGCTGTAAGTCTAAATTGTTCGGACAATTACAATTATAATTAAACAGTTTATATTATACAAGTGTTCCCGAGCGTTGACTCTTTGATCGTCGGCAATCTTCGTTTCTTTTCGTATTTTAACTTTCGTATCGCTGCAGGCCGTAGGGGAATCAAACTTAAGCCGATTGTATTGACAAAATAGATTATCTATAGGTGCATATACTAATATTATAATCGATCGATATCTTGTAGGCACATTATCCATGCTAATATTATAAATGCGAATGTGTGTTTGTCTTGTCCTTCTTGGAGCATCCTTATGATATAATTTTTAATATGGACATAATTAAGAAGATGACGAGTACCATAAGCTACTTTGCACACAAAAAAACACCTCAATTCTGTGATCAGATATATCAAGATGTATATTTTAGCCAAATGAAAGAAATTGTTTATCAACAAAGCGTTGCCTGGCAACAAATGATTGAAAGCAATTGTCTACTTTTTTATTGCTGTTCTTTTCTCACACGCTTGCGAAAAAGCGGGCAACAACTAATAGATGTATAAGTCCAAAATTATATTTTTTTGATGCGCATCACGCACAATATTATTTTCACAATTATATTTATTGTTGGTGGTATAACTGGTGCATGTTTCATCTTAACACGTCGTTTAGAAATAGGAATTTCTAAGTTACTAGAAATAGGAATTGCAATATTCCTATTCCAGAATTCCATATGATGCGAGTGCATGAACGTAATCAGTTACTGGTCAAAGAGCGCACATCGTTCTTTTTTCTCGGCCAGAGACGGAAAACGTATTGTACTTTTACATGTACATAGTACTTTAATAGATTTAATAGATAAAAATAGGTACTTGCTGAAAGGCATATTAATTTCAAAGGGGCATGACAGTTGCCCATAACCCCTAGCTCTCATCTCTCGGTGCTTTCATATGTGGGTGGCAGGAACGTCTGTTAATGTGACATATAAAACTCTCAAGATATAGTTAATTCAAGAATTATCTGTCGCATTCTATACATTTTATCTACCGAAACTCAAGTGTGGAACCCTTCGTTCGAGGTAGTTACCACCAAGAGGTCGTTGTGTATTATCTAAACGCATTATTAAATACAGTTCACTTGCAGTAGGTATAGATCATTAGTATTATTTTAATGATAATGAAGTCAAAGTACAAGTATTAATTACCTAGAGGTCGCCGGAGTCAATCATCACTCGTTCAATGCAATTTACTTCCAATATCGTCAGTCGTTTGTATGCTAATTCGTCTACCTCCCTGGAGCCCATTATATGTTAAGTACTGCCTAGTAGGTAGGTAGGAACCACCTGGGGTGATACTACATGATGTGTTCTTTTATATGACGACGAAATACTTGACAATGCATCTGATGGAAAGCCATTATTGCTGCTCTTGGACAACAACGGGTTAAAGCATTCCCGATGCGTTGTTGGCTTAGAAAAAAGAGAAACGAAAGAAAAAAAGAACTGGCTTTCGAGTCTCACAATATGATGAGTAATTTGAGCTGACTCAGCGAAATGGTGAAAATCATTCAGAGAGAAAAAAGTCACGAAAATTCATCTCTGAAATGAGTCTGGATAAATAGCGAAGTTTTGGGATGTTAGGGGAAGCTCCATCGTTAACTTATCCTCTCTGCTAGTCGTGCTTAATAAAGAGATGACGGCGAACGACCCCTATATTGAATTTTGTTGGTCTCTGTACAATCCACTTTAACTAATTCATTATAACAAACTGGTATTCTTATTAACACCTAATACTACCAGGATTTACTAGCTACAGTCCTATTCGTAGTTT
>DWPA01003690.1:0-13771 GCA_018251375.1 Calpodes ethlius | reverse complement strand
AGAGACGGCTAGTGCCTCTCCGCTTTTCTCCAAGGCCTCGCTCCATATGTGTGTGGCATATGCTAGAAGGTCCCCAGGTTTGAGTTGTATCCAAAATATGTAGCCTCTTCATTTGTGGTACTTTGTCCAAGTCAATTTTTTGTAAGCTTGATAGATTTACCAATATTTCTGCATTCTGAAACGTAATTTATTTTAGCCATAAATATTATAGATATAAATAAAATTTCATTAATTATTCCATATAATTATAAAACATCATTAATAAATTAGACACTTAATATTTTGTTTATTTAATTTGTTGAGATGATAGCAATGATAATTTCACAAATCGCAAAGAAACGTAATTGGTGAATGCAATGTTATTTTACCTGTTTAATATTTCTTTCAAATTCACCACCAGGACTCGTTAATGCCTTAATTTTCTGCAGCTCTATTGTTCTAAAAAACAAACTTGGCATTAAATTATCACATTTTAAGTTATGTTAGAATAATGGCATGGCTGATAATCAAGTAAAGTAAACTTACATTTGCCTTAAAAGTTGGTTTGCGGTAGTTAACTCATTTTGTAAATCCTGTTGCAGTTGAAGTTGCTGTTGGGAACCTCCGACTGACATTTTTTGGAATATATTCAACCACTGATATTATACTGAATTTATACTTTTAAACTAAACAATAAAAACAACCTGAATTTAGATGAAACTTTAATATCATACATATAAGTTAGCCAGTTATTCAGCTGTACACAGAATAAAGAACACTTTAGTTATTTCTTTCAATTTTATTTTCAATATTTATCTAATCACTAACACTAACAGTAAACAATAAACAAATTGAATTAATCACAGTATTTGAATTTGCTACTTCAAATTAATTTTTCAGAGACCAACCGCCAACTGAACTATAGACTATGTATGTCACAGATTTCTAAAGTTATCTTATACATATGGTTGAACCATAGACTACATAGTAGAACTATGGTAAATAAAGGTACCATTAAAAATTATCAAACCACGACGCAACCTGGGGTAAATAACTATATCTCTATTTTTAGCTTCCTTTAATCTTGTTAAAGTAAAATTTATAGTCATAAAATAATCATAAAACAAAATTAAGTAATAAAGATGAAATACGATAAGATTGGAAAATATAACAAGTTTTTGTGAAATGTTTTTTCCTATACCATCACGGCACCACCAAGTCAATACTGTAATAGATATATATATATGCACCCTGCAATTGTGATATACCCCAGTTTTCCGGTTCTTTTCTGTGTGTTTGATTTGCAAAGAGTAATAGAATTTTATTGTACATACCTTAAATAATCTATGGTATGATTACGCACGTATAGGTTGTAGTTAATCTGTGGACGATAGTGAGTGAAGTAAAAATGGAAGAAGGTGTTTCTGTCAAACACGAGAGTAAAAATATTGATATAAAACAAGAAAATGTTGATAACTTTAAGTGCGAATTCGATTCTGGAAGCCAAGATAGTAGTAAGAGTGGAAGTGGAGGATATCAACGATGGGCACCCAATCTAAACGGAGTAAGGAAGAGCGCATTTACGCCTTACAAACCTGTCCAGTGCACACCTTTGACCAATTTACAGAGAGGTGACATTTATCGTCCAATATTCTAGTATAGTGCATTGAGAGATTTATTGATTTTCACATCTTGAAAGGATTCGAATTGTTGTCTAGTGTCAAGGTCGCGTTGTAGGTAATACGCAGGCGCGGGTTCCCGAATTGCCACAGCCCGACTGTAGCTTTCATGCTAAGGCTGGGCGCGGAGAAATAACTCGCGACGACGTGAAACTGGAGCAGTATGTTGATATCACCGATGAGCACGGACTCACAGCCCTACACTGGGCCGCGAGTTACGGTCAGTTAAATAGTTGTCAAGATCTAGTATGGTAAGTACAATTTACACCCACTGACTAGCTACTTCCTTTGTGATAACGACGTCAAAGAAAATCAGTGTAGAACATCCGAAGTGTGTCGTGTTATTGGAGTTATCTTAGATGTTTAGACATCTCAATGCTGTAATGATTTAACTAGAGAAATCACTTTTTAATTGCAAATCATCCTTTGTTATTGTTCTTCATTATTTACCCATATAAATATTGATCATTTCTTCATTGTTTTGTTTTAACACAGTGCTTAACAAATTTTTTTAAAATTATTCTTAAAAGTTGAATTAAAACTTCTCAATTTAGTAGGAACAGCAATATATAAATTTATTAACTTTTATATTGATATTGTATTTTAACCTGTTATACTAACAATATATTTTAATAAGATTTATGTATAGTATAAAGATCAACAGTAACAGACGAATAACAGTGCATGATAGTGATAAAAACTTTGTTCAATAATACCATTATAATTTTAGTATTAAATTTTTAAAATTAATGATAAGTATATGATGAGGTGAAGATATATGTGAAGTTCATGTTAGGGTTCAGTATACTTAAATCTAAAAAGACTGTTGTGGTATTCAGTTGTAATTTTGAATATACGGCTTGAATATTACATTTATGTACACTTCTCGAAGTGTATGGAATACTAATTATAATTATGCTTTCATTACATTTATTCAGTGTTATTTTATTACATATGTTGAAAGTTTCGTAGTATTTATGTTGACAACTGAAACACAACAATGAAAACATAAATATTGTTATTATTTCATGTTACGTGTGTATATATCAGTATTTCGTAAGTCACAGCCAAATTTGTGGCGCAACATTTTAATTATTGTAGCATGTAACAATTTAAACAACTTAAAATAAAATTGGACGAAAAATTTTGTACATATGTTTTAATGTGTAAAATGCATTCAGAGACAGTTATTGACGCTGACATTAATACAGGTATAGGATGGACATTATAGGGCATAGCTTATTCACACATACATATTATAAGTCAAGGAGAAAGTATGCAAAATGGATTTAAATTTTTAATTGATCAGGAGTGGTGCCAATGTGAACATGCGGGGGCCCGAAGGCGAGACTGCTCTGCACTTGGCTGCAGCGGGCGGGCACCACGAGGTTGTGAAATTTCTTTTGAATGAAGGTGCTGATGCTGACATACAAGATGATGTAAGTATGTGTGTTTGTGGTAGAGGTAATTCTTATTTATGTTTACAGTATTTGTAAACACTAAAGAACTTGTGTTCAGTTATTTTTAATAAGTAATATATTTAAATTAAATAATTGCACTGTGTTTAGCAGATACATTCCAACCCACATTTTACCTGATTATCTCTAAATATTGATTTTTAATGATAAATTTCATATATTTGATGAAAAATTTATCAAATATTGAATAATAACAAAATATAAAAACTATAACTTTCTAGCAAAAACTTGGAGCAATACTCTTAACAAATAATCTTGAACTTCAAACTTGATTTTCTGTCATATTAGATATTGTGGTTTCAAACATTTTTGCTAAACAGTCTAATTTATGAGTTCTTTGAAAACTGATTTACTTATTTTTTATACTTATTTTTTTTTACTTATAAAATTATTTTAGCAGTTAAAAGTAAAATTTTTGATTATGTTTAACACAAGCAAATGATTTATATTATTTATTAAACTTGTGACATACACAAATGGTAGAAATAATTGATTTAAAGCCATAAAAATTATATCTAATTGTATTCTTAACTGGAGAACTTCATTTTGTGTCCAATCAAAACTGTATTCACAATCAAAACCAAAACCATAGATAAAATTTACTTATATTATTCAGGTTATTTGGTCCAACCAGGAAATTTTTTAAACGAGATGATATATCTTGAATATAATATCTTGGTATGCTCCTGTAGTATATTACATGGATGTGGAAGTTAATCCCTAATTAATTAAACCATTTACAGACAACAGTATGTCAGTACTCAAAGTCATACAAAATTCTAGCGGGGCATCTGCAACGCTACCTTCTCAATATGCACATGTATAAAATGATTATTGATTTGATTAAAAGTGAAATATTTCGTGTGATAGCTAGTAATTTATGGTCTGCTTAATTATGTGTAGTAAAAATATTTAAATAACAGAAAGTTGAGTTCAATAATGTTAAATTTTGGTTTAATAATGTTTGTTTCTTTTTCAGTCTGGTAGTACAGCTCTGATGTATGCAGCAGCAGCTGATTTCCCTTACACCTGTAACGAGCTCCTCATCCGGGGAGCTGATCTCACCCTAACCAATGACTATGATCAGGATGCTTATACTTTGACCACAACTAACAATTGCAAACTGGGTGAGTTCCACAAATCTTTATTAAACCTAGAATAATTGTAGCGATTATCTTTATATTTCATATAAAATATTTGTTTTTAGCAGATAGTTTTCATTGTCCTTCAACGCATGTTCAGTTGCCGTCGTAAAACATATCACTAATCAAAATCAATTTGTATGCGCAAATGTCAAGTATTCTATATGAGGTGGTATAATGTGTTTCCAATTGACGGTCATTAGAATTGAACAATATAGTAAACTTCTCTATTAAAGCGATTTGTTTGTAATTGTGACATTTGAATTATTACCTGATGTTTAAAGCGTGATTTAAAACGCCTTTTTTAAATTTTGTTGTTATAATATATGTTTTATGCAGTTTAGTAACAATAAAACAAATTTCCTATAAATATTTATGCAATTGTAACTAATACTTATTTGTATTCAAACTGTTTACGGTCTGTACTAAAATGACTAATTTTAAAAATTACATAGAAAAAACAGTTGTTGCTATAAATTTAAGGAAATTTTCTACGCAAATGTGTTCAAAACAAATGAAAGTATTTTGCAAACATTCAACAGTTAAAAGTACATAATTACCTAAATTAAGGGTTAACAAACATTTAAAAAGCACTCTATGGTGAATTACAAAGGTGTCAGGAAACAATGAATACACCATCATCATCATTACAAACCGTAACCATTCTACTGCTGCACTTGGGTCTACTCTCACAATGTTAGTAGTTAAGGCCTTAGTCCACCACACTGGCCATGTGCGGATTGGCAGACTTCAGACATCTCCTAGAACATAGTGGTGAACTCTCAGGTGTACAGGTCTCCTCATGTTTGATGAATATGTCATTGGCTGATTAACGCTATATTGTTATTTTATTGTCTAATGTTTTTGTTGCAGCACAAACTGTGATAGAGAACTTTTTAATTGGCTGCCTCAGCAAAATGTGAAGATCGTCAAACTGGTACATATTCAATTTGCTTTGGACAACCAACCACACAGCAGATTCATTTGCTTACCGTGAAGTTAAATAAAATACAGGGATTTAGTTCATAATGTAAATGTATTAAATATATATATTTTTAAGTTCATTATATACAAACATGTGATGACATATAAGTAACTCAATAGACAGACAATATCAATTGAAGTCTTTTCATTTATTTCTCTCCAACCTATCCTCTATGTACATAAATGCTTCTTTAAGTAAATAGCACCAAAAACAACAATAAAAATTCTGATTTAATCAGTTTTAACCTTACACCTTCAAGAAATAAAAACGTATAAAAATATTTTTTCTTTGGGCTTATAAATTTGTTCTCTGTTTACTTATTAAACTTAAACCCTAATATGTTACAACTTAGACTCTGTAAGCCAGTTAAATGTTTGTGGTTTTCTAGTTGACTGAGGACTGATAAGAATGTTGATAATGCTTGGTCTATCGGTGACTTTGATGGCCGCTTTCAAAGCAGTTTCGATTTCTTCAACAGTACGACAGAAGTGTCCAGTGTCTCCAAACATTTCCATCATCTTCTCATACCGAACTTCAGTAGATAGCGCCGTTGGTGGGGTACTGAAATAACAAACATTATAGTATTATTACATACATCATTATCTAAGTATGACTTTTCATAAAGATCTTAGTTTTATTTGTGAAAGAAGTAGGTATGTTGATAAACTTGAAATTACTTTTTGAGAGCCAGTTACTTTTTTCTTCCTCACTCTTTCTTGACTAGCAACACATTAGTGACTCTTTTGGTTATCTTACTTACTATGACTGAGTGACAATGACTATTTACTGTCAGGTGGCTTGTCTACCTAATTACATATATAAATTCAAATAAAACTAGTTCTCGTGAATTTGTCTATGCTCACCGACTCCAAGATATCCTGGTTATATGGTAACGTACAGATCCACAATAATGGTATTACGGGTATAATACTAATGTAATATAACGCTGAAGTACCACTTGCGAAGTGCAAAGTAGTGAATGAGGTAGAAAAACACCAAAAGTTTTAATAATATTTTTTTCTAGCCTCTACTTGTAATAAACTAGTTTTTCTGGTGCATTTTTCACAGCTTGAGTTCACGTGAACAAGTTGAAATGAACTAAAAATAATGTGCGTGTTCACATCGTTTCAAAAGGTTACACTCAATTGACATTACCATTGCGCAACGTCGCCGCCAGATTGAATATCTTGCATCGTTTCCTTGTCGAACCCGCTGTAGATCCCGTTGTTGTTTACAATCACTATTATTATCGGCAATTTGTATCGGAACATCGTTTCGATTTCCATTCCTGAAAATAATTTTGCAATTTTGTACTCGAATAAAAATTTAAGATTACATAAATGATATTCATTAAGCCTAAAACTGTCACATATACATTTGTAAAACTAATTTGGTAGAATTTGTTATTGTTATAGAGATATACTTTTTGTAAATTATTGTCTCATATCTATCTTTGTTTATGCATCACGCGGGAGCTATTGAACAGGTTTTCATGAATTTGACATACTCATTGCCTCAAAGCCATGCTTGTACTAAGCTTCAGGTCCAGAGGGGGGCACATTATTTTTTTATAGTCTAATTATCTCAATTAGATTTTTCTGGGCCAGGGAAGTAAATACTGAATGAGAATTTAGTAAGTACAAAAGTAGGTACATTCAGGAGGGAAAATATATTTCTGGGAAAGGGGGCACGGTTCAATCAGTGGTTAGTGACACGTAGCGGTCACACTAGAAGCATTACCGTTGCATTGCTGACCAGGAAGTTGATATTTTGTATTTGGGAAATTGACTTGATCTCACGGGATAAAATACAGAAATTAGTGCAGATGATTTGTGAAAAGGTTGGTATGGTAACTTTTTGAATATTAAGAGGTGCGTACAGGATTCGAACTCACGCCTCCACGTTCGAACTACTAGGCTATCAATACAGTCAATAAGATAATTCAACAAATGCAAGAATTATAATACCCTTTATAAATTACTTACCCGAGAAACCGAAAGCGGAGTCCCCTTCAACGCAGATGACGCGTTTCTCCGGAGCGAAGTCTCGGCACCACATGGCCGCGGCCACGGCGAATCCCGGCCCAACCTAATATTAATATACTTAAGTTATCTTTAATTTGCTATATTTATTACAGAGTGACACGGGAGTTACTATGAATATAAATTACTATTCGTGAGTCGTAATATAATTGCTAGCAATTTTATAGAAATTACACTGCTATAGTGTAATACGAGGGATAAAAGTATTCTGAGTATAAAAATAAATTTCATTTGAATTATTTTAAACTTGGAATAAGGGAATAAATAATTTTTGAAAATTCAATTCGTAATTGTGAAATTCCAAAGTGTGGAAACCATCTAGAAATGTACATAACACAATAAAAAAATAACTCACTCCCATAGTCCCGAAGGTGCCAGCATCTAGCCTATGTCTTGGCTTATTGTTAAGCAAGATACCGCGACCTATGTCCATGGTGTTAGCGCCTTCGCTTACTATGACAGAGTCCTTCGGAATGTTAGCTTGAACTGTCTTGAACACTGCATAGTAGTTCAGAGGTACCGATTTATCATTTGCTTGAGCCTGCAATATACATTAATATCATTAGCAATTATAGACAACTGATCTATTTTCTAAGACATTCAGGAGTATTATTTGAACATAATTGAAACGTGACCAATATTGTAGCTCTGCATAGATCCTCAAATGTTTATACCTCAACAAACTCCACATTTTTCTTCTGTTTCTGACTGAGGGTTTTCCACCAGCTATTGCTCGAGGGCTCTATGGAGAATTTCTTAGCAGCCAACTTCTGCACGAGCGCCTCAGTAAACGGTCTGATGTCGGAGTGAACTGCCACTTCAGACTTGATGCTGTTGTGGAACTCTTCAGGCGAAATATCCACCTGAAAAAAATACCATAATTCATGTCCAAATGAGATATGTCAAAAGTTTAGGAATGTTAAAATAAAGTAGAAAGATACGGAATGCCTGCCAAAGTCTTAGGGCAGTATGGACGAAATTCAACCAGAAAGAAAAGCAATAATAGAACTTGTAAACCTCAAACTTTGGGCTTTGTGGTCGGCGACCACTTACAGTTTTTGAGGTATCCTCGCACTTCAACTTTGGGCAGTCAGTTGAGAGGTAATTTCTTACCCATCTGGCCTCTGTTGAGGATAATGTGCAGAGAAACTTTCAGCTTTTATACAATACTAAAAACCTGACATTATAGACCTCTTGGTCTAACAAGTTTTGACATAATTTTCACGAGTTTCGGTACTTTTACAGAACCACCCACACTTATATAATAGAAATAGATAGAGACAGATATTCGCATAACGTTAACACATATTTTTTTCCTTATGCGATTATTTTAACCAGATTTCATTCAGGAATTTAAATTCAAAGATCGTAAATGCACTCACCTGAATAACCTTAACGTCGGGCGCGTACCGCGGCGCCTGGCCGAAGTGCAGCATCCAGTTGAGACGCGCACCCAGCAGCAACACGACGTCAGCCTGCAGCAGCGCCTGCGTGCGCGCTGTCGACACGCAGTACTGGGATTCGTCTGGCACCACACCTTTTCCTGTAACATACATAATTATTTATAAATAAATCATAAATTATTTAAGCTATGCCGTGTTTGTAAACTTTCGCGTAGCAGTAGAAGTTCTGACAATTGAGTTAGTCAGTAGGCCTGAAGTAATCCAAAGTAAGTAAAATATGTTAGGATGATTAATCGTGCTTAAATCTAAACATTCGAAATTATGAAAAGTGCCTTTTCATTGATAGTAGCTTCATATAAATGTTAAAAAAACCTTACCCATAGGTGTAGGCAGGAATGGAATTTTGGTGTTCTCCACCAGTTCAGAAATAGCATTTTCAGCGTGCCCGTACGCAGCACCCTTGCCGACTATGATGAGAGGTCTCTCGGCCTTCGCCAGCAAGTTCGCCGCTTCTTCCACTAACGCTGGGTCCGGGTGAGCCAGTCTTACAGGACCAGGGTTGTAGAACTCTAGCGGTACTTTGTCTTCATCGGCTTCAGCCTGAAGAACAAGTTGAAATATATTATTCCAATGTTTTTTACACAAATCACTTTAGAGATCTGTTTTGTTCACAAAATTTAGAATCAGTTTTAATTACTTTCAATATTTTTGACCAGTTGGTATTGATCTAAACAGGAAGCGATTTGAGTGTTTTTGTTATTCTTTTGGGGTTATTACAGTATATACGAGTATATTAATGACAATAACGAAAGAAAATAATATTGCTGTATCCAGTTCCCCATAGATTAGTAGTTTATGCCGTACATATGGTATTTGAAAGATACGCTGAAGAGTCTCTTCTTCGCGATAACCAAGCACCATTCCGAAACGGGTGTAGAAGTATAAAAATTACGTTCAGATTAGTATATACCCACAAGAATAATACCCACATTATTTGACCACGATACATAAATGAAGAAGCTCAATAAAAAAAATAACCTTAAGACTAAATAATAAACACAATACAGTACAAACATAATGACTGTATTGTTTTCGTATCAAATAGCGGAACCTTTACGACAAGCCTCAAATAAAATATACCCACATTATTAAATGACTTTGAATTTGACTTCCATTTTTATTAAATTCGAGTCTACATGTGGGACAGTAAACCGAAGGGTTCTGGTAATAAACAGTGAAGAAAAAACCCGTACCGTTAATAAAGTGGCCGGCATGTCGAGGTAGGAGACACCGGGGCGGCCCGCGGAGGCGACGCGAACCGCTTTTTCAACGTGTTGAGGAATCAGGCGAGCTGACGGCGGACGCGCGGCATACTTGCAGTACAGACGGCTGGATTCCACCTGAGAAGCGGTAAAATCAATTGAACTTACATATGTCTAGTGTTACTTACACTTGTCTCTAACCAATAACCTCCTAATGACATTATAGGAAATATGGTTGTTTGGGCGTAAATAAAAAATGGAGTTAAAGCCAGTACTGCATAGATTATTTTTTGTAAATTAATTAAAATAAACCAACAGTAATTAGGGCAATAAATCTGATGTAAGTTGTTAAGAGTTGGGTATCCTGCTGATTTCTGATGATGATGATGAAAAAACGGAAACTATACAGACACCTACAAAGTTCGCTGCTCACGTATTAGTATATACTTACCCGCCTAGATTATAAAAAAGATTTTATAACAAAAACTTTATGACGTCAACAATTTTTTCCCATGAAACAAGAGTGTGCGCGTTACGAGACTCTGTAAAAAACATTGTTTCCTAAGACGTTTGTCAATAACAACATTTGAATTTTAGAAGTTACCTTCTACGTCATATGTCTTGTTTAGTCTTATATAAAAAGAACAATGAAAAATAACAATTTGCAAATCATATTATTACTTTAACGTTGGTAAATGTATAATAATAATATTTCGTCATTACGCAATAAGTAGGTATTTTTATTGATAATATTTATCGTTATAGCTTACGTTAATAAGGCATTATCCTCTATCACTATTAAGCACCTTTGTAATCTTATCACCTTCACGGTCTCCGAACAGTAGGTAGATAACAATTTATCTTTAAAATAGTATTTTCTA
The DNA here is from genome assembly GCA_018251375.1 of Calpodes ethlius. Lineage (NCBI taxonomy): Eukaryota > Metazoa > Arthropoda > Insecta > Lepidoptera > Hesperiidae > Calpodes > Calpodes ethlius. Next base: position 2,920 of record DWPA01003690.1, on the reverse strand, counting down.
TTTTCAAGTTTGAATCGCTAATAAAGTTCAAAGGTCAGGTATGATAGGAAAAGTATAAAGCTTCGTCCATTTTATGAATTAAGTATATATGGACCTGACTGTATAGTTATATGAACGTTGATATTATCTAAGGTTCTCCAAAATATCTTAGGTTGCTAGGCTACCCATTTGCGGCATAACGATAACATGAAAAAAAATTCCCTTGAGCCTTCATACTAACTACAATACGACACTTATTCCAATTGCTCACCAAGTACAAAAAATAGTTTATAATAATTATTATTACTGCAAATAACAAAAAATTATCAAACATCAAATTTACTGTTACTCTGGTCATATAGCTTCACACGGACAGATAAAATGAAGTAATGCAAATAGATTTTTCTTGAACGTACTTCTGGGTTGAAAGTCCACAAGATATGTGCGAAGTAGCGAAAAGATGAGTAACGCAAAAACCTACCAATAGATTTACTTAATTAAGAAGTTAAAAGGCTAAGAAACCACTCCGAGATCCTATATTTACTTTTATTTAAAAATACTGGCTACTTAAATAGATTTATTTATAAGTAGAATGTTCCTTTTTTAAATCTCTGTCTATAAAATTAAAGTAAAAATGTAGAATTGTGTTCTTTTTTACAAAATTAATATTATAGCTCAAATTAATCATATTCTTTGTACAGCTTATTCAAACATCTCTCGTGGATTTTAGCCTAAAAGTAATTTATTATCTTACTTGCAACCATTCTTGGAAACCGCCGATGCCCTCGTGGTCTTCTGGACATGAACCCGCTATGACTAGTAACGGCCAGCAGTTAACTTGGGCATTGGCCATACCCCCAATACAATGCAGAAGACCTGGACCGGACACAGCCAGGCATACTCCTGGCTTACCTGAAACATTGCATTTATTTGAATCAATATTTGACCTTTTCATAGCTATAAGTATTGGGCTTTCCAGTAATTTCGTGCCGATATTTTAGGACAATTATAACGCAGCTCATTCAAATATGTACTATCTCTTTTAGAATATGTACAGTGTACACATGTCATTTGTTTTCAATAATTGTGATATATTCAGCCAGGTATCACGCGCTACCTACCGAAAATCAGCGAGAACTTTCCGGAAAACCTATTACATATCTTAGTTCTTTGATACGATTTCAATACTTTGGTTATTAAATATACATTGACAAAACATGCCAAAGGATTTAAACAAATCCAATATAATTAAATGCTCATAGCTTTTCTAGGCTAATGAATAGTAACAATGCATGTTTTTTCGTGTTGTGGCTTTATATATGGATCTTTTTATTATTACATAATCACCTAGTGAACTGGTAAGCTGAAGACAAATGATTATAAGGCATTTATAAAATATTTTATGCTAAAAAAGGGGAGGGGGGGGGTTTAATTAGTTTTCTAATATTGCAAGTATAACACATATTACCATATTCATTGCTTATAGAGGGGGTTTAGTTGGTCTCTAAATTAAAAATGGACGAAATGTTTACAGATTTCTATTTCACAAAATGGAAGGATCTATTAAGTAAATATTATGTATTTATATTATATATTTTTTGTGAATAATCATTAAAACTGATTCAATCAATTAAACAGGTACTCTGTGTATTTGATTATTGTGTAATATGTATGTGTTTGCTTCATGTTTTATTTGAGTACAAAAAGTTTTCTATAAAGTTAGAGGCAGCTGAGAGGTAATAGTAGGCAAAGTGTGGTAGGACCTATGTAAGTCTGATTGTGATAGACTAAGGGACACAGTTCTCTCATAACCTTGCATTCGAAAGCTATGCTTGTTGTTATATGGCTATTGTTCCTAACGTATAGGGAGAGCTCTTTATAAATTAGTGCACACAACACCATAGGCTACATCGCCACTTACCATCAGGTGGGATAGTAGTCAAGCACTGACTTATTCTAAGTAAAAAAAAAAAATTGAGTTCTGTTAAAATTACAATAAAAATCAAGTTATGTGTTAATAAAATCGTATTTTTTTTAAATTTAAATATGACTTCTGACCCATAAATAACTTAAAACATTCAACTATAATAGTAATATAGTGCAAATCTTCAAACAAAGCCATCTTAATACAAACTGATTATTTTAATCAATATGTAATTACAATACAATAAGCAATTAGTGATAAAAATGTATTGTAAATTATCACATATATTTATCACCCAATTATAATTAAATAATTGCAATCAGTAATTTACATACTAATTAAATTTTAATTTATGTGTAAATTAATTTCATAAAAGCAAATTAATAATAGTGATAGATCACTTCCATGAATAATTAAGTTTAGTATTAAAAATATTCTTATGACTAGCTTTGTGTGAGATACCAATTAATAATTGGACAATTACTTATATTTACAAATTAAATTAATCTCAACTAACTGTCCTAAGGTCCACAAGCCCATTACTGACAAATTATTAAAATTGTTATCCCTATTGACACCTAATATTAACACTATTTACTAAAAAAACTACTACAGTTGAGATTGTACACAATCTCAAACTTATTTGATTGTGTAAAATCTCAATAAGTTTGAGATTGTCGATTTGATATCCACAGTGGTAGAGGATAATGGCACTGCAAGCGTGTTTGCTATTCTTGTCACATAAGAAAAAACCTAAGTATATTAAAAGTTGATAAGAATATTTTCTTTTTTTAGTTTGGGATTAAAAAATACATTACTTTTTAAGTCTATCTGTATAGTTTCAAAAGATATGAGATATTAGGTTACATGTACAAATGAATGAATGATTTTTGTTATGTATGAAGGTTACATTGGCAATTATTATTTCTTTTATAGAGTTTGACAACTCTTGTCTTTTGTCTGCTGAATTTCGTGAATTAAATATGAATACATTCCAAGGTATTTTATTTATATTAT
>DWPA01003689.1:0-13773 GCA_018251375.1 Calpodes ethlius | reverse complement strand
AAATAATAATTGAAAATTCCATATTCAAATACTGGCCGCTATTTTCGCGGTTAAACCTCTACTATTATCTGTTGTTAAATTTCATCTGCATCCGCCTAATCGCAAATATGGCGCTACGAGTAATTGTCCAATACCAAATAAAGGAAAAACAAACTAGATTGTACAAATGCGATTTCTACAAATACTCGTAAATGTGTAATGTATGTTTGAAGTAAACCTCTCACGAGACAAGAGTTAATAGTAACCTGCACTAGCGCCGTCTTTGCGGTAAATACATTCATTACCTAATAACGACTCCTGGATTGATTCTTTTAAATGAGAAATGTAATTAATTATTTAAATTATTCACTGCATATGACTGAATATGACTTTTGTTAATATAATATGTGCAAGTCACTTGAATAATAATAAGACTGTTTTAGGAATTAAAAGAGATAAAACTTTAGCACAAGTCGAATTCAATCTGACTCATCTACCCTTCTAGAGCGACAGTGGCACCAGGTGCTGAGAAAAACATGCATTCTATTGCAATAAATGGACCTAACACAAGCCAGTTTGGTCCTGATAGTAATGAAGTATGTAGGTAAGTATACAGTATCAAGCGTGTCCTTCTCGGTGTCGTCTGCGCAGCCTCAATAGCGCGTCACACTTTCGACACTCGAGGTGACATTTCACTTAGAACACTTAGCTGTCGTTAGCACATAGCACACGGCCGACTGGTCACTGAGTACGTGAAAAAATTAAAACTAAAGACGTGTACCGCTTGTCGCGAGCTCACTGTACCGCGTCCTACATTAGGAGATTTAAGTTATAAGCGAACTGTTCCTACTAATATACCGGATACATCTATGCACGTAATTTTCTGATTCTATCCTCCTATGGGCACTTTTGCTACTCGAAACAAGGATTAATAAGAATTTTCAAGGCATCTTCAACACATCTGCTATTTATTACCTAATTTTTATAAAAAAAATATATAATGCATTGCTATAAGTAGCTAAGATTTGCGTTAAATTTTATTTTGAAGTTAAGACTACAGGAAAAATTATAGGATAATCTGTGATTTTATGTTTTGCAACATCACCAAAATATGAACTGCAATCTCTATTCCTATATCGCAAATCTATTCCTAAATCGTTCACAAACCTCAGACAACTTTGCCTCGTTTTTTATTCGGCAATGTTATTAGCTGGACCTCTGTAGATTAATCTCCAAAAAGAATACGTACATCGTTGTCAACGACCTGTTTTAGAATATACCAACGACAAGAAATCCTTTAAAAAGCAGTATTAGAGAATGTACTTCAGAAAACTTCATTAAACATAGATTTATTTCATAAAATATGTCTGTGCCAACAACTGCGGCTCCAGCGGCGCAATAACGATCTAATTAGTATTAGTGGCCACATCCATGGCTTCTGACGAGAGTATAACGTCATATATCGTTTCAAGATCATAACGATGGAATTTATGAACAAGCAAAACATTCAATTGGTTATGACATTTCCGAAAGGACTTTCAAACATCTATACTAATTATAATTACGGAAGTATGTTTATTTGTACTTCTTTCACGGAGCAATGGATCGCCGCTATGGCACGATTTTTGGTTTGGAGATAGTTGGGAGAACAGTGCGTACTATAGGCTACTTCTTACCGCGAAAGAACATCTCATTTTTGTGGAAAGATCCATTATGGTGTATATTTCAACCAAATTACAGGAAGTGTTTAACAAAAGCGTTGCCTGGCAATCAATAATAGAAAGAAATTGATAACCTTTTTATGGCTGTTCTTTCCACGCACGCGGGCGAAGCCGAGGGCAACATTTAGTTTATAAATATACCTACAACAAGCTATGACTCGAAAAGAATATACCAGTCGTTACAATTATCTGTTTCAAGTATTCTAATGAGTTTTGTTACATTAAAGCGAGCAATTGCTTCAAGTCACGAGCTCCATATCGTTACAGTCGACATAGATTACAATTGTAAAGTCACAACACTAATACTAAAGTCACATATGTAACGGCCAGGTCTTAATGGTCAAATTGATTATAAGTAGGTCTCATCGACATAGGATGTGTTCAGTTGGTAATAGACTGACGCTTGGTTAGGAGCAGATTTCGCTGAATAAGGGGTTTAAACAAACTGCTTTTCTATTCATGCTCATGTTCCGAAAATGTATGATAATGTGAACAGAAAAGTTTGTTTGTCTAGAAAAGACTTTTTAATTATCTGTGGTAATAACGGCTGCGAACATTATTGTGCCACCAACTGCACACGGCTGCTCCCAATATCTATGAGATCTGAAGCACAGGTCCCAATTGATACTTACGTTGCATTCTCAACGGATCATCGATACGATTCCCGTTACTTTATTTTGGATAAATGAGTTACAAAGTCTGAACAATGAGCAATTTAAACTTTAACAATATCAAAAGTACGCATTTTATTGCATTCGTTTCATTTATATAAAAAAAAAAAAAAAAAATTTAAACGTTCTGATATTGTTATTGATAAAAAATTTCAAACAGTCACAGATGACTACGAGCGGCAGAAAAAGGCCCAACATACATTTGCAATCCCTACCAAAAAAAATCAACGCGGACACTTCTTAAGGATTTAGGTAGAATGCGCTCTATCCGCAATCAATTAAATTTAAACAGATATCTAATTCATTTTATAAAACTCATATGTAGGTGCAACCTGCATTAAATTTTCACCAAGATAGGGCATAGCTACTAATGAATAATTCAAACAAATTCCTTGGGACATGTCTAACATTCAAACCTATGTTATGAGATACAAAATACATAATAATTTAATATCGTTAAGTGCGTTCCGCCCGCTGTCGCTCCCTCGATGCCCCACGCACCGCGGTGACCTTAACAAATGACAATGGGGCGATAATACCTTTGTTCTTGCATACACTTAGAGGCCGGTTAGAACAAGTCTTACTTGAACCGCTCAAAATACATCTCGGAAGGCGATGTGTTCGAATTGCGCCTGTCTCTCACGTGCGTACTGATTGTGGGCACCCTGACAATCCCATGCGTTTTCTACTGCTATACATTATACCAATACTTTCGATGAACCACCATGTTAACCAGGTTTTAAGTATATCTTATTGACCAGTTATCGTCATATTTCATATTTTTGTTGCATCTAAATTACTTTCAACGAGGATAAATTTAACATCGTATTTTTTACAGTTTTATTGTTTTAATCCCATTCCTCAATGTCTTTTCATCAAAAAACTAATTTTAAATTCAAGTTTTTAAATATATGTTTAACCAATCAGCAATTAATAATAATATTAAAAAAAAAGATATTTTGCCTGTCTGTTAAAATTTAATATAATGTAAGATATCTGAAAAAAAAAATTTTTTTTTTTCTTTCTCATTGGATTCTCCTAATACCTAATAAAACATTTAATAATACAGACTCGGGTAGGAGTATGTTAATTTATAACCTCAAAATCGTTAGAATAGTACCTTTATGTCATCGTCCCACATATTTTCGGAGAACTATTCGCCGGCTAAATAACAATTACCAGTCATAAATGTACAACACTCCTCACCACATATTTGAGAATCAACAGTGGGTATGCAACATTGAAATACCTACAGGTATGCGCATCGTTACTACATTTTACTACCGACCTTCTCACACCCATCGACAACAAAATGTTTATATTTATGTCAAACTTTGTTGTAATCTAATATCTTTAAACGTATCTAATATCTTTATATATATATGTATATATATATATATTACATATCTAATATCTATATATCTAAGTTCCTTTTTCTTTTCTGGGAAAAAAAAAAAAAATATTTATATCGGTAAGATCAATACATATTATTCATATTTCATCAGTAAGTAATTTGTATAGTTGTAAGTAAATATAATTCCAAAAAAACACCGTACTAAAAAAAACACCGAGCTAAACTCGGTCATCCATCCATAAATAAATCTACGCCAATTATACATAATTATTTATAATAGTGAAGCAAAATTGTTACATTTTTGAAACTTAGTCTAATTTGATTTTACTAAATGAAATTTTAGATACTTTCCGTCCCTATTATAGCATAATAATATTTCTTAATCACGAACTCCATTAACCAACCAAATTAATGACCTAATTTGTCATTGATAGTATAACTCTCACATAATGCCCTACAATCAAACATAGTCAGCTTCTGTCGCCTCTTACGACACCCTAGTCCACCGCCATGGGTTTGAGGTCAGTATTTCAGGCCGCCTCTATATACCCGCACTTGCACATGTTATCCTGAGAATTTCTTGCGAATTATCAGTTGAAACCATACTTAATATGTGATGGAAGACAGCTGTTTCTACTGTTCGAGCATTATTCGCCATGTGGGAAGCTTGATCTAATGACGTCATTCATCATGGATGAACGCAATTATTCAGGGCAAGATAGCTCTATGACGAAGATGATATTTTTTTCAGAAGTGCTTAAATTAGTACAGCGTATACACATTTTCGCCTTATTACAAATAAGATAAGATTTGAACACTGAACTGCTATCTGTCTGAAGTAATGCAAGTAAAAAACTCGTTGAAATAAATATGAAAATTCAACACCCTTATATTTGAAGCCGCAAACCTCGCAAAACGATCAATATTAATTGAGTATGGGTATATTAATAGTGCTTATATATGCTTTCTGTCCCAAACCTATAGGTATAGAAAATTTCAAGCGTTAAAGATTTACTTATAATTTGGCCTAGTTCCTAAGCCCGTTGTCATGGTAACCGCCGTAGTCACTTGGGTAATATTGAGCTACAGCAAAACTTAACCAGGTATTATATTTCATATTTTCTATTTAATGTTATTACGGACTGTTGTCGTGCCAGCCGACACTGCTGTAAAGATGACCTCGTCAACCTTTGGTTTCTATTACCACTTCCGTTGTTTTAATTGAACCCACTATTCTGAGCGTAACAAGCGCTCTATTTACAACGGTATGGTATGTTATTATTAGATGGGCTCAAACATAATAACCAGCTATACAATTATTATCCTAAGTTTTCTTACCAAAAATACATACTAAACACCAAAATTAGTAAACGACCCAAACGATAGGTTAGGTTAACTAAGAATATTTTAGTGATAAATTACAAATTTTTATATTACTGTATATTTACGATATAATCTAACTGTCCCCGGTTTTAATTAAAAAGAAACTTAATAGATATCTGTACTACAAAGTAAAACAAAATCTCTGTCCGTCGGACTAGGTCTACCACACAGAGGCTATCAATTTGAAAGCCTTCAATTTTAAATATGCGAATTCACATATGATTGCCTTTTTTTACTCACGAAGTAAAAAGTATATTTTTAAGTAGAAACTTTTTGTGACAGTTTAAAAAACCAAGTAGTTTGTTTATAACAACCTGTAGCTTTGTCTATGATAACGAAAGAATAGAAATGAAAAAACTAAACATAGAAAAAAAAGATTTTTTTTTAACACAAGTATGAATCGATATTCTTTGGTATGTGAATTTGATTACCCCATTTAGTATAAAAGTTCAGCTACTTTTTTTTAACTAATGCCTCCTCATGTACTAAAAACATCATTGTACTAACAACAAAATCCGCGCAGTATTTTACAAGATTACCGGCGTTAGACAGATAAACACAAGCTCTGTTATATGATTACAGGGCGACCTCCAAATCCTTCACGATTCCCTCATAACTTTTGTTCAATCAACCGTGTACCATCCATCCTCTCGACTCCGGCCAACGCAAAATTCTTCACTCATTTGTAATCCCCGCTAATATATTATCGTCTAGTCGTTAGTAATTGAATAAATAATGAAATATTTAGCATTGAATATTATAAAATACTTATCCATTCATAAGCAAGCATAAATTAGACCCAGGTGTAATATCTGATCGGTGGAGTCGGATAAGAGTATAAGAAATCTGGAGGGGTATTCTATCTATCTTCTACTCTCTTCTTTCTTCACACCTTTGGTATTACTGATGGTCCCAGACGACGGTAGCCACTTACCATCTTATTAACCACCATCCGAATTAGTCTGATATTTCATAAAAAATACCATTTCTGAATGTTACAGTTAGGTTTAAATGAAATTAAAATGCATTAATTCATTTCTTTGACAGGACGAAGAATCATGTGTAATATACACGATGTGTGTGTAATACATACGAATGAAATATTTCTATAACAATATTTAAGAAATCTTTTAAAAGTCAATTAAATATTTCGACAGCCATTTGAGTAGATTAGACTTAGGTTAGATAAAAAAAAATCTACAAATGGAATGTAAAATAAAGAAAATTTATATTTTCACTCCTAAGTTTTCCAATTTCACATGTAAGAACTACTAACAACTATATTCAACATAATATATATTATAATCGTCATAGAATGAAGAATGAACACCGTTGTTTTATTTCCAACTCCGGGCAACCGTAGCCGTAAGCAAATGCTAGTTAATATCGAAGAATACTAGATGTTGCCAGCGGCTTCATCCGCATGTGAAAATAGAACAGCAATAAACCTTAAGATTCCTTTCTAACATTGGTTGCTAGGTAACGGTTTGTTTTTAAACACTTTCTATAATTTAGCCGAATTATAAATTGTAATGGTTCTTCCCACATGAGATTTTTTGCGGTGAAAAGTAGTCTATGGTACTCTTCATCCTCCCAACTATCTCCAGACCAAAAATCATATCATAAGGACGCTCCGTTACGCCGTGAAAGGACAAACGAACACACTATCGCATTTATAATATTAGTATAGATAATCCTAAGGTAGTATTTTTGCTAACAAACCCTGTTTCCTCGCCTTTAAACCTAAACTTGTATTTGTTAAATAAAGTTATAAGTAGAATCAGAAACCCACTTTAGTATTCATAAATTAGTAAAATTTTAAGTGACGAACTTGGCCTGATATAATTGTATTAAGAATAAACATGGCGGCTTTCCAGTAGTTTCAATTCACATTTACGTCATTTTAGGTGTTAATGTGTAGACCGTAGAGCGTTACTAAATTATGTTACGTATTAAGGCGTGTTTAGAGTTTACACCAAAGAATAGACCAAAATAATATAACGAACATTTTTGAAACAAATGAATGTTCACTGTAGCACTACTCTAGTTTACTATCGAGAGACAGAGTTAGAGTTATTTTTCGTTCGTTTTCTCGGTTCGGTGTTTAAAAAAAAAAGAACATTCCAAAATTTGAAATAAAAAAACGGTCTTTATCCACTTGTAGCTCATAGGATTGTTTACACTAATGCTATGGATGTAGTATATGTTTTCTCACATCCACATGCGATACGGTGCTGTCTTTTAACATCTTATTTCTATAAAAAAATAGGCTAATCTTAGTCAATTGTAAAGTTCTGCGCAAACCGCAAATTTTCCTAATTAATTCTCCTCTACACAGATAGTATTTTATTACGATTTCCGAAGCCGTACTATTCATAGATGCCAATTTATTTAATTGTTTGATGCATTTTTTTTAATTTATATGCTTTGTTGGTTAAACTGTATAATTATTAAACATTTTGCTTGTGGCATGTTTCTAACTGAGGGTGATTCAAACATATACCATAGTGTTATCCTGTGAATACAATAAATACATTATTAATCTATGTACTCTGACATATAACAGTCAACAAATATAATTACTCAAGGGACATCTGCACTAATATAACAAATGTTATAACTTAACTTCTTGTAATGCAGAAAAATAGATGCTAAAAAATTTGATATAAAATTTTTAATTATATTTACATTTACACAAATTCAGTTTGAAACTGTTTTAAAAAGATTATCAAAGAAAATACCCTTCCGAAATTATTATCATTTTGAGGATGTTTTGAGATATTGTTAGGTTAGTCTCTGTAAAATAACTAAAAGTATAAGGAAGCAGCTTATCCTATACATATAATTAAAAAAACAAGTTAGTTACAAGTCAAAAACACTAAAATTTGTCAGTTTTGGTTAGTCAATCCATGCTTGTTGAACCCAAAATAATAGAAGCACTAACTGTCTTTTACATTCCACGAATTGGCTGCGAGGTGGGGCCCAAGACTGTATATGGGGACACCGAAATGCTCCCTCAGGCAGGAGCTATTACTGTTCTGCATTGTCTCCACGAGCATCTTGGTTGTCTTGCCGACATTTTCATTCCGTTTCAAGAACACTGCTATATCCACACCGCAGGTGTCATTGACAGCCTTCCTACACTCAGCGGCAGAATGTGACGAGAACTTCCCAACCCCCAAAGCTGAATCGCAAACTTCGTTCACCAGTTCCAGAACAGCTACGTCTGTCTCGAATATTACTTCACAGCAGCCTATTGGGAAAGCTCATTAAAAACACTAGCATGATAAGAATAACAAGTATTGGTTTTAATTACCACCATATAATATTGTAGTAGCTAATAATAAATTTCCTGGAATATAGTCATATATATTAAAGCCTTTGGCTAATATAATAAGTTCTGTCAATCAGCTTATCAATTCAGTTTCAAACATATTTTTTCCTCATGAATTTTATGTGTGCTAATTAAATTGAGAACATACAACATTGTATTGTACTGCCCTGCATTCAACATACTTGCAGAATGTGACATGTGGCAAGTAAATTATATATTTATGCAGAGAGCTTAGATCTGGTAGCTCAAATATCTTTTTCCCCTCCAATTCCAGGTAGTATTTCAGGGCATTGTATTTATTATAACAACACATTTCAAAACTAATTTTTTTTTTTTTTATGTCATTCTTTATTATTGAAGTAAGATTAAAATTATGGTCTACCGGTCTGATTAATTTCTATGGTTCCATGATTAATTAATCTGTATTTTGGAAATAAATTGTGGCTTTGACAAAAAGAAGAGTTAATATATTTCACAGCACACAATGTTTTTGAACATGACATTAACATTGCCAGTCTCAAACACCACAAGTGAACGAAAATCTCAACGCTTCTCGTATTGTGTCACCTCCCTCATTTACATTTCATTTACATCATAAAACATTTACCTACTGTTTCTAAACCAGCTAATGCATCATATTCATAAATATTACTCTTTACATAAGCCCCGACGACATTCCGATCGGATCTTTTGTAAACATAATGCTCAGAGTCAACAACTGGACCAAGACTTATTTGCGTAGCAATATCGTGTCCCTGCGAATCGCAAACACCTTACCTAATAACCAACGTCTACGATATAAAAATTATTTTTTGAGGAAAATCATACGGTCTGAATAAATAATATGGAGGCTAAACGCATCCTGACAAATCGATAAACTAATGAACTCTCGCAAAACATATAATTAGATTTGCTCGAAGATTATTCCGCTCAGTCCAGCGATATTGACATTGAGATAAAAATACCTATTTACCTGCCTCCCGGTCGAACTGGTTCGGCTGGATTTGCTCCCGAGTGGGACCCAGGACCAGCGGGGACAGGATCCTGGGCCACAGCACGGCAAAACACCCCACAACAATCACTAAAACGAACATCGTCTTCCGCGGCCCTATCACCTCGTCGTTCGCCATTCTTCGTAATTTTCGTATCGTATCACGCACAGAGCCGGTCGCACTCTACGGGAACATCGTCGTATGTGATAAAAATAAAGATTTTCTGTTCTGCGGCGTCCACGAGCGAGAAAGCGCAAGCAATGACAGCTGTCACGCGACGCACCCCCGCCCCCGCGTGCTACGGGAGCGATCGGAATAGAGCAAATCTTCGTTAAGGACGCATCCATCTTCTTAAATCTTCTGCGCGCTGCGAATACTGCGAACGTAGAACGCCGGTGGATTGAGCTGGCTCGATGTGACACAGCCGTATATCTCAGTCAATCAGCTATGCCGACATCTTGCCTTCCCAGCCACCGGCTCGTTTGGCGGCAAAGTGGTGGCGGTCATTGCAGTTGTTCAAATATTGACAATGTGAATTAGCGTTTAGTTTGGACGAGCGTGCGGCGCTCGCGGGCAGACCTCGGTACAATATGCCTGGGCGCGGAGGCGGCGCCGGCTATTAACCCTTCCCCACCGCTGCTTGGTCTACACGCGCTCAGATGAATACCAATTAGACATTCTGTGTAGGTATTTGTCATTAGACGGGGACGTAGCGTGTAAGGTACTCCCTAAACTTGTACTTTTCCACCGAGCCTTCGTGGGCAACGCCTTATTACAATGGTCACACGGGACATTGAATGGAAACTACCTTTGATAGGTAAACTTCACAGTTTATGGCCAATAAATACCTATAACAGTTAATGAATCTAAATATTCTACGACTTACCAAAGCGGAATATTAATACGGAGCTTCTATAACTTTTAAATTACATACTTATGAAGCATTTCCGATATCAACGTCAGAAGTCGGTAATGAGTAATTGTAAGTAGTTATGATGACACGGGGAGCGACCCGCGCGGGCGTGGCGGGTACCTGAACACTATTACGTAGCGATAGTGGGTTCTGTATTCTAATTACTCGGCTTGTATCTCTTTGTGTCTTGAATTGTATAGAATATACAGAAATGACCTACCTTATTTATTTCTTAAACTGTATTTTATAGGTACCTATGTATATCTAAGAAAGTCCTAAAAATCGAAAAATAAAGTAGATGGGTACATTGCTAAATTTCACTTTATTTTATCCTTCAAAAGTTTTCCTTCCTAAACGGGTTTAAAAATACTTAGCAGAAAATATACTTACATACTTATTTTCGTTTATTCCCAAAACACAAATAAAATGCATAAAACAAATATTAAGGATAAGTATCAACATGTTCCACTTATGCTAGGGTTGGCTACTACAGTTACAAACGCTGACATCATAATTTCAGATGAATGATTCTATTTTTACTCTTTTAAGAGCGTGTATGAAACTTTTGTTAGCGCAAACAAGATGGAACTGTTAAAATTTACCAGCATTATTGGTGAAGAGCCTTATTTAGTGAATCTTGTTACTATCCTATTACTGCTCCTGTACTGATAGTTTAGTATCCCATTGCTGGGATCTGCTTTCTCTCTGCGTAACATACGGTCATTCATACTACAATGGTCAACGTTGGTAGACTTTATGGAGCCTTTCAGATAAGAAAACTTTAATCACGCTGATACCATTAGCTGCCATGTTTTCTTCACCGGAACTAGGTGCATTAATATACATATGTGCTAATTTCATTACAAAATAAACCCTCAGTAAAAGTTAATAATATTTTACCCGCATATTGGCTAAACTATATACAATATTAACAACAATGTGAATTACCAGCTTATTAATAGTAATTACGACCTGTTTTAAAGAATTCTTATGAATAACAGGATACAACAGCATTAGCACTCTAGGTTGGAGTCAAGTACACTAACATAGTAAGTTCCTACTCTATCTTGCCCTAAAGATCCTTCCAACATAATCGGATCTAAATATTGACACAGGTATTCTCACGATGCACTATGCTAACGCACGAGGTTATGTCAGGTCCTTGGACGTCACTGGTCTCTAAATTATCCAGTTCAATCCCGTCGGATGCGGAGTCTGTAATTCAAAACCTGCGTGCATTTCCAATTTTCAAAAAGATATCTGTGTATTAGTGTGTACAAGTTAATTATCACTTGCTTCGGTGAAGGAAAATATCGTAAAAAAACCAGCACGCCCGACAGTTCTACAAAATGTTCTCAAATCTGTGTAAAGTCCGTCAATCGGCTGTAGGTCAACGTGGTGGACTATGCCTTGTATATACCCCAAAATGTACCAGGAGACCTGAGCCCAGCTGCCGAACAGTCGTGCGTTATGATAATGATAATAATTAAGAATAATAACGTAATAATAAATACATAATTAATAATGTCGAATTGTTTTATATAAATATTAATTTATTGTATTCACACTAACATAGTTATAACAGATTTAGGAATAATAGGCAGAATAAACGTATTTCATCTTCTAAAATAACTTTGTTGCCTTATTCATACGAATAAAAGATTTGATTTAAAAATCTATTTAGTAAAATTATTTTTTATAATGTTAAACTTGTCTGCCTAGTATTTTTTTTTTAATTGACTGTTACAGTTGGCCTTTCAGCTTCAGGCCAATACTGGTCGCAGGTATCAATTTATTTGACCAGCTGTTACCCCTCACCTGTATGACTTAAGTTTAGATGGTACTTTAAATATCATTCATAAAGATCAGAGCGGCAATTTATTAATCCTACTACCATTTTCTCAAACAATACTATAACAAGACAAGACTATCTCACTGTGAAATAGAAAGAGAGGATAGATTGTTTGTATATCTACTTCAATTTAATTTCTAGAACAATACCGAACACAAAGATGACTATGTATTACACTGTCAGACCTCATGGTATTGTTTGTGAATATGAGGGTTAGCCACTTGCCACCGATATTACAAGTTCAACCTTGAACGTGTTCATGGTATCGGCACACAGCCGCACACAGCGGACGGGACGTTGACGAGACGCGATAAGCTGAAATGTACTATACGTAAATCGACCGCCATCGTCGAATCTTACGTGACAATGACGCCATAGATTTCCGGCTAATCATGTCGTATTGCTCCCGCTATATGCTAAAAGCCAAATATAATATTTATGCTATTATTACCTATCTATATCTAACTAAAATACAAGGAGTCTGATAAAACCAACCTTCTGAAAATTGTACTCGTGCATGTCATGTGTTTCAAATAAGACTAGTTACGTTGGTCAAAACAAATCAAGATCGAATAAAACGTTCGAGGATATAACCTCGCAGTTTGTTAGTCATCTCTGATTACCCATGTCGAGCAACATCGAGTAACGATGGTAGTATGGTGATGTCTAATAACAAATCTAACAACATAACAACAAATAAATTTTAATTATAGATAAATATATGTGTAAAGATTGAGGTGTTACGGTACTGTATTTTTTTCAATTAATATAACCTCACTCTTAAGTAAGTTTACAAAACTAATACGTTTACCGAAACTGTTTCCTGGAATACATCTTTAAAGTAAATATCAAATATTTAATTAAAATTGTTAACTTATTAATTTTATTAAAATCAAAATAGTCATTGATTTTTATTACTCGGTAGGTTGTAGTCAAATACATAGTCACAAACATGAAGTTACAACTCAGAATTGCATAATAAAAATGTTAGGTATATACGTATGGGTAACTGGCAGGTCACAAAAAGATTGATTATTTATTAATCTGTGGTAAAAGTGTCACCCTGAAATACATAACTTTATATCTATATTTTGACATGTTGTCAGAGATAAATTAAAAAGCATAATTTGACGTAAGTTTCAATGGGCGATAAGAGCTTCGTATCGTATTGGTATCGCAAGCCCAGGCCAGTGTAAGCAGTCGAGTGTAAACAGAGTTATCTTACCGGGAACGGGGAAACACGTTTGTGTTTACTCTGATGCAATTAGGTGCCCGTGTGTACACTGTGTGTACCTTAGCTAACTTAATTCTCTAAAGGCTTGTAACTACCCACTCTAAATTTGAATATTTAATTATTAGATATCATTTTCGAATTTCGAAGGAGAATTGCGAAGTAACTATGTAAATACCGGCAAACATTCACTAACTCGGTACTCGATGTTTTTGTGACTGAAGAATGCCTCTGATCTGTTCTAGAAATCGTGTACTACAAATTTGGTATACCTAAGCAATAGGAACCATAAGTAATCTGTTATTATAGGAAAGGTGTATTATAATCTTCATCTTCACAACCT